>VZTY01015827.1:18039-31715 GCA_013400935.1 Turnix velox
TTTTTTTAAAATATATATAAATTACCTTCTTAGGTATTTTTTTTTTGTAGTGAGAGTGCAAAGAGAGGTTAAAATGAGCAGCTGAGGGGGTGAAGGGCACAGTTGGCACAGAGTGCAGCCTCTTGTGCTCTGCTTTGAGACTGTTGCCTGTCTCAAGGCTGGCCTTACAGCAGACTGGAGAAGGAAGGCACTAGAAGCTCAGTGAAGCACAGAAACTGAGGACATTGGACTGCAGAGGCCAAACTCAGGGTAAGTGACCATATGTACCTTTTTTTCTTTGCCTTATGTAGCATTAAACTGTCTTTATCTAAAGTTGGAAGGTAAAGCAAAATGATAAACTGGAGAATCTTTCCCGAAAACTCAGAGCAAATAATGGAATTTTCATTATGGAAGTTGCTATGACACACTGGAAAGAGCAGTTGAGTTTTTAGATTCCTCAGTGAGACACTTTGGTTGAAAGTCCTTCACCCAGCTTGTGTTCTTTTCCCATCCATTTGATTTCTTTTCAGTATAAGGGTATTTCCTGGTGTGTTGCAGTTGGAGGATCCAGATAGAGTTTTAATGGACTGCATGTGCTGACATATGGTTGTATTTCAGGTCTCTGATCTTCTCTCAAATGCCTCTAACATAGAATCATAGAATAGTTTGAGCTGGAAGGGACCTTAAAGATCATCAAGTTCCAACCCCCCTGCCATAGGCAGGGACACCTCCCACTACATCAGGCTGCTCAGTGCCATGTCCAGCCTGGTCTTGAACACCTCCAGAGAGGGGACATCCACAACCTCTCTGGAGCAACCTGTTCCAGTGCTTCACCACCCTCACTGTAAAGAATTTCTTTCTTATGTCAAGTCTAAATCCCCCCCCTTCCAATTTACATCCATTGTTTCTAGTCCTCCCATCTGATATCATATTCAAAAGTCCTTCCCCTGCCTTTCTGTAGGACCCCCTCAGGTACTGATAAGTTACTATGAGGTCCCCTCTGAGCCTTCTCTTCTCCAGGCTGAACAACCCCAACATCATCATGAGTTTGGTCATGTTTGGAATCAAGTACATGACATTCACCCTTTGTAAATTGAGACAAAGAGCACTGAAATACTGCTTATACTATGATTTTATACATGTATTTATGTATTGTATGGCTTTTATATGGTGTTCTGTTTTCTTCTGGCCTCCACACCCATCCTATCATGAATTTCATGGGTGTGTTCACTGTCAACAGGAAGTAACTGGGAATGTTGAAGTTCTTACCTGTTATGGTCAGAGGAACAAAGTCAGCAGGAAGAAAAAAATGCTGAAGTGTAACATGAAAAAACTACACTCAGGGCTTTCCCCTCCTTTTTGTATAGGCCAAGCTTTGGGAAATACTATTTGGAAAATTGTACTTATTATTTCAGTTTGGAAAAAGTTGACAATGAAGGAATTTTCTTTTCATTTCCAGATCCTGGCCATGAGGTTTGATGCCTCAATTTATTGAAGGGAGACACTGGACCTAAATGGCGCAGCATGACTTTGTTCCTGCCTGGCTTAACTTCTCAACGCCACAGTCAACCAAGGTAATGTTAAGATGGGTGACCTTCTTTTACAGCTATGAGAAGAATTAAAAGCAGAAAATTTCCCCAGTTGAACTGGAGATGTTTAACTTGTATGTTTTTTAAAGGTGAAAGTAATTTTTCTTGTCTTTGTTTATAATCAGTGCATCCCTTTTATTTCAGAGGGTTCAGACATAAAAGTAGTTCAGTATCTGCACTGAAAGTGGGATCCCAAGTAGAAAATCATCAAAGAAATGGCCCTAGGTCTGCAGGAGTCAAGATTTGAGCTGCCACTTACTTAAAATTCACACTATGTGTTTGATTTATGGAAATAATCTGACCCTTGCTGAGTAGTAGATTGATGACAAGACTAACTCTAGACTCAAAAATACTCATTGTATTTTTTTTTTCAACTTTAAAATGAAGGCAGCTTTGCCTGTCATCTTCTTTCTAAAACTGGTTCCAGAAGAAGATTAGGTTGACCTGGGAAATCTGTTTTAGGACTTGGATAATTGACATTGTTTGTGCAGAGTGGTGATTAAAAAAAAAAATCTCAACAGAATGTTTTAGTAGCAAACCAAATCATAATGGACAACACTGTAAGAACACAGCTTTCACCTCCATGCTTAAATATGAGGAGGCCAATATAATTTCAGGATATTTGACCCATTTAAAACAAACCTCAGATTTTTTTATGAACGAGAAAATGAAGAGGAGAAGGTTCTTTGGTATCTTAGTGGCAGAAACACTCGTTTTCTAAACCAGCATAGTTGGTTCAGCCCAAAATTGCTTTAACTTACTTGAGTCTTTGCATTTTAGTATGATTGGAACCTCCATCGCTGTCTGTTTTTCCCTCTTTAGAGGGAGGGAATGAGCAATACCTGTGTATTACAGAATTTTTAAAATTAACTTTGCAGAAAGCATATTAGAATAGGATGTTAGATTCTCTCTGATTCTGTGGATCCTTCTGTTCAGGTTTCTGTGATCATTGATGTGTTTAGCTCAGCAGAGCAGGTGTGGATGCTATTAAAAACTAAAAGGAATGTGGGGTTTGGATTTTTGCTGCCTTTTTTTTCTTTCAACTGGCAAAGTGGCACTGGAGTGACAGGCTCCTGAAGTACCCTAAGGAATGCTTCATTCCAACACCTTTCTCTTTCCTCTCAGTCCCCTGCAGCCACCTTTGAGAAACATGGAGAGCATCTTCCCCGGGGAGAAGGTCGCTTTGGGGTGAGCCGTAGGAGACACAACTCTTCGGATGGATTTTTCAATAATGGGCCTCTCCGAGCTGCAGGAGGTGAGTAGGAAGGGGGAGAATCCATCCTGAGAGCACTTTGGAATGTTCTACAGAATGATGAATTCTGCAGAGTATAAATGTGGACCTCTGCTGGATCCTCAGGCATTTCTGGGGTAGCTCTATGAGCATTGTGTGGAATCACGGAATAGTTTGGGCTGGAAGGGACCATCAAGATCATCTAGTTCCAACCCCCCTGCCATGGGCAGGGACACCTCTCACCAGACCAGGTTCCTCAATGCCTCATCCAGCCTGGCCTTAAACACCTCCAGGGATTGAGGGAGCATCCACAACCTCTCTGGGCAACCTCTTCCAGTGTCTCATCACCCTCACAGTTAGTTAAGATTTTCTTCCTCATATCTAGTCTGAATGTCCCCTCTTCCAATTTACATCCATTTTTTCTAGTCCTCCCATCCCATATCCTATTAAAAAGTCCTACCCCTGCCTTTCTGTAGCCCCCTTCAGGCATTGAGAAGTTACTCTGAGGTTCCCCCTCAACCTACTCTTCTCCAGGTTCAACAGCCCCAACTCCTTTATCCTTCAGAAGGGAGATGCTGCAGCCCTTTGATCATCTTGATGGCCCTCCTCTGTAGCTTGGTTTGTTTTCTGATATAATCACAGAATAGCTTAATAAGTTTTGGTTTAGTAGTTACTTAGTGAACAAGACAAACAGCCTGATGTTTCCAGTTTTCTACCTGTTGATTTTTTTTTATTTATTTTTCTCTCCTTCTGTTTAGACTGCTGGCATCAGCCATCCCTTCTCCGCCATGATTCTGTAGATTCTGGTGTTTCTAAAGGAGCTCACGTTGGGCTTTCTGGCAGTCAGCCTGGCTGGCATGGTCCTTCCAGGGGCCATGATGGTGGGAATCAACGTGGTGGAGGAGGAACTGGAGTTCATCGCCACTGGAATGGCAACTTCCATTCTCGGAAAAGTTCAGCCTTTCAAGAAAAGCTGCCTGTTGAATCCAGGGAAGAGAAGAAAGAAGACAAAGAGCAGTTGCAATTTGAGGAAGAAGACTTTGTAAGTGTGTGGATTCCCACTAGAAGCACCATCTGTGTGACAAGTGGCCTTTTCATTTTAATTAGCATTGATAGGTGGTGTGGATCTAGGGTTGCACTCTGTGTTTCAGATTAAAACAGATTTGTCAGAATTATTCCAGAGACCTTTTGGATTTGGGCACTTTTGTTTTCCCAAGTGGTTGTTCTGTGCTGTAATACCCAATCTTTAGTGAAACCCATAAGGTGACACTTGGGTCTGCCACAGGAAGAACAGTTGTTTTGACGTTGTGGCTTTACTCTGTTCTGCTCTGAAGTACATCTGTTGAGCTTATCTTCACTCTGCCTGCTGTTCCTTTCTCCTGCTTTCTGGTGTTTGTGATAACCTTCCTGAGCTTGTTTATGACACATGCTTAGACTTCTGCAACCATCTGTCTTGAATAATCTGGAATAGTATTTTGTTACCAGAGAGGTTTTTCTATCTCTCTGTTAATCTGTGGATCAGGGCTTCTTGAGCTGTTTCTTCTATCAGTTTCTCCAGTTCATCAACTTTCTTATTCTAATTCACCTGTTTATGACAGTGTGTTACATCCTGACTCTATTTTTAGTGGAATTTAGTTTTCCCAACTTTACAAAGATAATATTTGGACTTCATTCTTTCATCCCTACGTGCATTCGTTAATGCAAATACTTTGAGATAATTTCTGCTTTCTCTTACTAATTTTTTTTCTCCTGTCCCCTGATGAGGATTTTATTATTTTATCAGGCCAACATATTCTGAGTTTTGCATCTTGTTTCTTGCTTTCTGTAGGCTTTTCTTGACCAATGTAATAAGGTCAGTATTATAGAATCATAGAATAGTTGGGGTTGGAAGGGACCTTAAAGATCATCAAGTTCCACCCACCCTGCCATAGGCAGGGACACCTCCCACTTCATCAGACTGCTCAGTGCCTTGTCCAGCCTGGCCTTAAACACCTCCAGGGATTGAGGGGGCATCCACAGCCTCTCTGGGCAACCTCTTCCAGTGTTTCACCACCCTCACCCTAAAGAATTTCTTATATCTAGCCTGAATCTCCCCTCTTCCAATTTACATCCATTATTTCTAGTCCTCCCATCACATATGCTATTAAAAAGTCCTACCCCTGCCTTTCTGTAGCCCCCTTCAGGTATTGAGAAGCTCCTCTGAGGTCCCTCCTGAGCCTTCTATTCACCAAGCTGAACAACCCCAACTCCTTTAGCCTGTCCCCATAAGGCTCCAGCCCTTTGATCATCTTGGTGGCCTCCTCTGGACCTGCTCCAACAGCTCAATGTCCTTCTTATGTTGAGGACTCCAGAACTGGACACAGTAACTCCAGGTGGGGTCTCACCAGAGCCCAGTAGAGGGGCAAAACCACCTCTCTTGACCTGCTGGTCACACTTCTCTTGATGCAACCCAGGATTTGGTTGGCCTTGGCTGCAAGTGGACACTGGTAGCTCATGTTGAATTTGTCATCCACTGACACCCCAAATCCTTCTCTTCAGAGCTGCACTGAAGCCACTCTCCACCCAGGCTGTGATGAGTGTCTTTCCTCAACTACATGACTGTTTCTTCTGCAGTTATTTCCCTCAATTTTTTTTTAAGATGTTAGTCCCACACATCATCTCTTAGCAAGCTTTGCTAAATAACTCCTGCATTGTCTTTCCATAGCACTAAAACTCATGTGTAGTGTGGTTAGGTGTGTGGCTGTTCAGCCTGTGTGGCTGATTTTGGCAGCCCTTTTCCTGAACAAGCTGCAGTTAGTCAAAGTTTTCCTGTTTTCTAGCACCCTGCTATAAAACTGACCTGCAGCTGAAAAATGAAGCACAGAAACAGAGGGATTTCTGGGGTCAGAGGCAGGAATTTATGCTATGGTGTGACATTTTTTTCCTAACTCTCATAGAACAGGAATACCTACTATTTCAGAAGCTCATTATTAGAGACTTATGCTGTTGCCATAGCAGCTAACATAGGAAGAATTCATTAAAAAGAGGGAAAAGATAGCTTTATTTTGAACTGAAGTTATTTGGGACAGGGAAAGAGGAATAGCTATTCCAGAACACTTGTGGTTGAATCCTGCTTAGACTTTCTGTGTTCTGCTTTGAGCTTAGTAGTTCCATCAGGCTGAATTCTGATACTAAACCCAAGGTAAGTGCAGAGAATTCTGAGTCCAAGTGCCAAAACTGTCCTGAAAGTATAGTCTGAAACTAAACATAAATTAATCTGTGGGTTTCCAGTAAATAGATGTTTGTATATTCATTATTCCTTTAAATTTGGAGCCTAGTTTGCTTTTGGGTGATGGATTTTTCTTTTTAATTGTATAACAATATGGGGAAATGAGTTTAAATTCTTCATCTACTGGTGATGTGGATTCTGTTTTTATTTTTTGAGCTGCTGATGAAGTACCTAAATATTTTTTTGTGTTGGTCAGTATAACATAATTAATGGTTCCTGATAGTTTTATTAAAAAATACTGTTGTATTTCTAACAGATTTTTACATGCCTAGTGACAAATCACTCCCTTCTAATTCAGGTGCCATTCAGAGAAATCTGCCTGTACTGTAGGAACCCTGAAATATATAATTTTAATACTGATGTTGTTTTTCTATACAAAATAATGATGCACTTATTTACCCTTTCTTTTCACAGCCATCTTTGAATCCAGAAGCTGGAAGACACAACAACCAGAACAAACCATTAGGAACACCTTCTGGAGTATGGGGTATGTTACTTACATTGTTGTACAAAATGCTGAAGTACCAAGTTACAACTAATTTTTAAATTAATGTTTCATTTTCTTTTCTCACTCAGAAACATTTTCAAGACTTAAGGCAGACAGTTTGCTGCTTTCCCTCTGTTGTTTTGCTCTCACAGTCTTCACTGATCTCCTGCACTTTCTGCCTACTTGAAACTCTTTGTCTTGGCACTTTTGGTGACAGTAAATGTTATTTTGTGTTTATAATTTTGTGCTGACATCACTTGGAAGGACAGAGACATTGGTTTCTGACTTGTCATCTTCCTATAAGAACCACTACAGTCTTTAATTCTGTAGTTTGGATTTATTTCATATTTTTTCCTGCACAGAACAGGCTTGCTTTTGGTTCTGATGTGGTTTACCAATCTATGCTTTTAAAAAAGAGTGAAACAAAGTTCTAGTGACTAAATACATGTTTGTTAATCTCTAGTTGGATTGTAGCTAGGTTAGCTGGGTTAGATATCCTTAAGTATTACAAATACCTAAATAAACAAAAAAAATCTAAACAAAAAATATAAACCAAAAAAAATCTAAACAAAAAAAATCTAAACAAAACCACTTGCTGTCCTACTGAATTCTCTTCTTTTTGCATGTTTGTCAGATGACAAAAAAATAACAGCATTTGACTGCTCTCACTAGTGCTGTTAAATTGTTCGGTTCTTGCAAATGCATTGATTTGGCCTAAAAAATACTAATTTGCTTGTCTGTGAAAGCTCTGGTGCTTTTGAGGTGTAAGTTATGGAAAGTATTTTTAACTAATGCATAGAATTAACAAAGTCCATAGTTAGAAAAATAAAATATTTTGTTTCCAAAAAAAGCTGTTGATGTCCCTGTAGGCTTTTTCCCTGCAGGAGGATGTTGTGGTTAAATGAAAAAAAGCTTGTACTTTGACATCCTTACCCATTATTTTTGAAATCTGACACAAAAGAGCAGCTGATGACAGTCTGAGAATGAAACTGAATGTTTATATTTCACACCCTCTTGTTTTATTTCCCCAGAAAACCCCCCTAGTGCCAAGCAACCTACCAAGATGCTGGTCATCAAAAAGGTTTCAAAAGAGGATCCTGCCGCCGCCTTCTCAGCTGCATTTACATCACCTGTTTCTCACCTGGCAAATGGCAACAAAGCCACCACCATTGTCCCAAGCGTCTACAAAAATCTGGTTCCTAAACCTGCAGCTCCTCCTTCCAAGGTACAGCAGGGAGATGAAGGGGAAAAAGAACCAACCTCTTAAAAAATAACTGTATTTCCAGTGTTCTCTGGGGGTTGTGAGCTCAAAACGGAGATCTGTTTGCTGCTAAAACTCTTGTTCCATTTGGTTTTCTCAATGCAGAGATCTAAGCTCTCTTCTGAGCATGCTGATGTCTCTTTGAGTGTGTGTTTTCTCGTGCTTTAGACAAATCCTTATCTTAAAAAGACAAAACAAGCAGATGCCAGAGAAGAGGAACGTGTGCTTGAGTTGTTCACGTGACTACTTTGGAAAGATCTTCACTGGGTTACAATACTTGGATGTGTTTAAAGCACAAAGGTCAGGTTAGATGGTAACATCCTGCAATTTAGCTATAATTTGGTGGAGCTTTAAAGACAACCTGGAAAAGTAATGGGGTTTGTACTATGATTCTTTGATGTAAAAGTCATTTAAGAGTGGGCTTTACCTTGCCCATCTTTCCAGAGAATCTACATGTATAGATGTCCAAGAAATTTAGTAGGATTGATAGAGAAAATCTTTAAGAACCTAAAGAAAACTATTCTTAGGTTTTTCTTTGAAAAGATGCCTAAATATTTAAGAGTTCTATCATCTAGTGATGTCTAATGCTGGCTGAGATGCTCCAACAAAATCATCTTTTTGATTAGAAAAAATTAATAATCCATACTTCAAAGATAAAAGCAAAATAAGAAAGATATAACTGTTTAAGAACTCAAGTTTAGAGCTTTTTTTCCCATTTATAAATTTCTCTTGAAACACACCAAAACTCTGCCAACCACAGGAAGCATCCTAATATTCAGCTGAGATCTTGCTTTTACCAGAAATCTTTAGGCCAGATGATCCTGGGGGTCTCTTTGAACCTTATATTTATTTTATGATTCTGTGATTGTCTGCTGCTGAAATCGGCAGTCTTTTTGTTGTTGGTGACCCTGAGCAGAGTTAAAAAGATGGAAAATCAGCATATCCTTAGGTAGAAGTCCAATAGCATTCTAGGATGTGTTAGAAGGGGGATGGAGAGAGGTTTTCCTCCCCCTCTACTCTGCCCTGGTGAATATTGTGTCCAGTTGTGGGGCCCTCAGTTGAAGAAGGACAGGGAACTGCCTGAGAGAGTCCAGCACAGGGCCACAAAGTTGATTTAAGGGATTGAAGCATCTTTGTGATGAGGGAAAGCTGAGGGATCTGGGTCTCTTTAGTTTGGAGGAGACTGAGGGATGACCTCATTCATGTTTATAATTTTTTAAAGGGTGAGATTCAGGAGGATGGAGCCAGGATCTTCTCAGTGACCTCCAATGATAGGACAAGGGGGCACTGGTTTCAAGCTGGAGCACAGGATGTTCCACAGAAATATGTGAAAAGACTTAGTTATGGTGAGGGTGACAGAACACTGGCACAGGTTGCCCAGAGAGGTTGTGGAGTCTCCTTCTCTGGTGACATTTAGACCTCACCTGGACACCTTCCTGGGTGTTCCTGCTCTATCAGGAGGATTAGACTAGATCTCTTGAGGTCATTTCCAATCCCTGACTTTCTGTGATTCTGTGAAAAATGTGTGGAAAAGAAAAGGTACAGACATAAAGCCAGCAGTGGTGTAGGATGCATTCTGAAGATTCTAGAAAGTTGGATAGAAATTGCAGTGGGAAAAAAAAAAGTACTAGAGGGGTCAGAACATTCCTCCTGACAAAGTCATCTGTATTGGAAAGCTGTCACAAGCAGACTGAATGACAAATGGTTTTGTTAAGTCTTATCAAATAATATTGAAAGGAAGAGAATTGATGAGAGTGAAACAAGTGGGTTGTGTCTTGGCTAATTGAGGTGGCTAATTGTTCACCATCAAGCAATCCATGAAGGTCATAAATCCCCAAGATTCCTCCTTAAGGAAAGCAGTTCTAGGGGCCTGTCTCACTTTCTCTAAGCTTGTGCCTCTTGGTGGAAGCCATGAGAATAACAATTTGCTGCCAGGAGCTGGGTATTTGATCAGTGCAACCTCTGGATCAACTTTTTGTCAAAATAGTTCTGCAATATTGCACTTAAATATTTCCTGGGTCTGCAGTGGATGCTGAGTAATCCATTCAGTCAGTTCTTGTTTTGAAATACGAGTGGAGAAGCAATGCTGATGGTCTCCCATTTAAAAATTAATAAAAATTAATGAAAAAAACTCAATGGAGAGTGAGAATATACTGAAATAATGGCTTCTGCTCTCCCTGCTTGCAGAATGCAAGGTCTGTTGGATCTCAGATCATACCAAATCCCACTTGTGCATGAAGTTTTTTTGCTCATGACTCAAAGCTGGCTTCAAAAAATTAATGGGTCAAAGAAACCAGTGTTTTAATACTCTACCTGTTGGATTTTTCATGCTGCTTGTATCAGGTTTGTTGTTGGGATCCTTTTTGTTAAGATTTTGTCTTCAGAGTATTTGTCCTTAGTTGATAAGGGAGGCTGAAGAATAACATTCCAAGGAACAAAAACTTACCTTGAATTCTCAGATGTATATTTGAAGGGATACTGAGCAAAACAACAAGTGTTCATAGAATTTAATGAATTGGCTGCTTTTTCTTCTTTTTTTTTTTGTTGCTAAATGAATGAAATTATGAACAGCTATAGGAATTAAATAGTTTACACTCTCAACCTGGTCAGAAATCATAGAATCATAGAATAGTTTGGGTTGGAAGGGACCTTGATGTGCTGCTTCCTTGCACAGGGGAAGTTGTGAGATGAGAATTTAATATAATGAGATGAGAATTTAATTGGAATTTAATGAGATGAGAATTTAATTGGAATTTTTTTACTTGCCATGTGTGGGTAACTGGAAGATGCATTGCATTGTTTCTGGTGATTCCAGTTAATCCACACAATCAGGCCCTAGTACTGAACTTCTGAAGATTTTTTTTTTTAATATCTCATGCCCCAGAGTTTGGGTTCAGAGGGGAGCAGGTTGTGGATGACCCCTCAATCCCTGGAGGTGTTTAAGGCCAGGCTGGATGAGGCATCAAGGTATCCTTACCCATGGCAGGGGGATTGGAACTTGATGATCTTTAAGTTCCCTTCCAACCAAAACCATTCAATGATTCTATAATGAATAGCAATGCTGGATATTCTCTTTGAGCTCTGGTGGTGTTTTAATGGATCCCATGAAGAGAATTATGTGTCGATTAGGGGAAAATAGAAGAAGATGTCAAAAATCAGTGTCAAGGGAAGCATGTTGAGGTTGTTCTTAAAGAGGGAGGAAAAAAAATCCATCCAACAGCCAAAATGTTTATTATTACTTGCAAGCAACCCCTTCTTGTGCCTTATTATCTACTGTCTGCTATTTTTTTGTGCTTTTTAATGTAGCCAAGTCCATGGAAAGCCAACAGAAGTGAACATAAAGCAGGCTCGCTTTCCTCCAGCCGTGACTCTGCCTTCACCAGTCCAGTTTCTGTCACCAAACCAGCAGTCCTGGCAGGTGGCTCAGTCCTCACCTCTCCCAAAGAGGTAAGAGGTTTGGAGATGGGGTGGGAACATCTCTCACTTTCCTCCCTGCCTCTTTCCTCCCTCCCTGCCTCTTTCCTCCCTCCAGAGAGGACTGATTTGTCTCCACTTCTGATCTGCAGTGTGGGAAAAACCTTGTATATCAATCTATGAATCCCTCAGCAATAACTGTGACAAAACACATTTTGCCCAACAGTTTACAAAGTTTTTTTATAAAGCATTTCATAAATAATGCTGGCTTGGAGTTTGAATTTTCACTGAAGTGACACTGCATAACTTCTCAACTCCTAGGAATCAAAATGTAACAGGATTTCCATCATGTGTAAAAAGAACAAAACCAAAACAGGCTTTGCAAAGTGACCTCTTTATAGAATTAGAAATGAATGTGTTTAAGATGTAATAGTGGATTTTAAATTTTCTTTTTCTAGTTGTGCTTTGGTGGTGGGTTTTTATTTTTCATGTGCACTTTGAGAATAAAACTTGAATCTCTATTTTGGAGGCTTTGCAACACTTACAAAGTGCACACCCACCGTCTTGACAGATAAATCTTAGACTAATCCTTTCCCTTCCCTTTTGTTTGTCCCTAAACTGAGTCCTTTGTGCTACCACACAGCACAGTCAGGATTCCTTTGCAGCATAAATGTGCAGAACTTAAATAAACTCTTTAATTTCCAGGTAGATAACAAGGAGGGTGTTTGCTTTGTATCATAAAGTAGTAATGCAAGTATTCACCATTCTTTTCTTCCACCCCCAAGAAGATTTTTCATGACATTTTAGTCAGCAGAGATGTCAGATGCTAATCTTGACAGCAGGAGTTTTGGCAGCTTGGGGTTTCCCCAGAACAAGCAGTACTTCCTTTAATACTTCTGGTATTACCAGTGTCAATCAACTAAACAAAAAAAAAATAAAAAAGGCTTTAAAAAATTCCTCCCAGGACATTTGTAATACATTTTTTTTTTCTTTTGAATATGTTGGAAACATGGGGTAGGACTTGTAGCCAGCAAGTATTACTGTAATCCCAACCCCACACACCTATTATGAGTCACTTATTTCTGAGATGAGGGTAAGAAGTATTGGAAATAGCACCTTTATTTATAGGGAGACCTCTTCAGAAAACTACAGATCACATAAAAATAAATAATTTTAGTTGTAAAAAATGTATAAAAATTATATATTTGTAATAAAATGTATAAAATTATATATTTGAATAATTTATAATATTTTTTTTTATCTGTAAAATTATTTATTATTTTGATCAGAAATAACATCCCTGAAAGGGGTCTTAACATCCCTAAAAGGTGTTGCTCCACCAGTGTTTCGTGGACAGGAGACGTTTAGAAACATATGCAGCAGTTGTTGCCTTGTTTTTGCTTTTTTAAATATTTTAGTTTTTATTAAAATTTTTTTATTGAGAGCACTGTGAGTGAGCTAAGAAAACTTTGCCAAGGTGCTTCATTTGGAAAATCCTAAGTTAGAAGCCTAGTTTAAAAAAAAAATATAGGAGGGGAGAGGTTGGAGAAGAACCCTTCAGGCTTTAAGAAATTTTACTCTGATTCAATATTGAGGAAAAAATCAAAATGGGTAAGTGAAGGAAAATAATATCTTTGTGTAGCCATACTAATGGCTAAATTCCTCTTTGGGGGAGGATGCCAAGGCTGTGGCTGCCTGTCTCACATCCAGTTGTGGTTGGTTAAGGATGTGACCACTCCCTTCAAGGAGATTATCACCCTCTAGCTTAATTTTAGGGTAGAGTCTGTCAGGGTGGTTTAAAGATTCCAATTTGAGCCGAGCCTAATCTCCTTAATTTTTGTAGGGTGGGAGTCCTGCATCAAGTTTCCTGTAACACTATTCTGTTGTAGACTCCAGCATTGTTTGAAGGAGTTTTATTGTCAAAGAACAAATGTATTTCTGGCTGTATGAATTGACTTTTTTTGGGGGGAAAAAAAATCATAGAATAGTTTGGGTTGGAAGGGACCTTAAAGATCATCGAGTGGAGACACGTTGAGCAGAGACACCTCCCACTGCATCAGGCTGCTCAGTGCCTTGTCCACCCTGGCCTTAAACACCTCCAGGGATTGAGGGGACATCCACAACCTCTTCCAGTGTTTCACTACCCTCACCCTAAAGAGTTTCTTTCTTATGTCAAGTCTACAATGATAGGTGGGGGGATAACATGTTGGTAAAGGAAGAAGTGGGCACTTGCAGCCAAGAAGGCCAACCAAATCCTGGGTTGCATGAAGAAGAGTGTGACCAGCAGGTCAAGAGAGGGGATTTTGCCCCTCTACTGGGCTCTGGTGAGGCCCCACCTGGAGTTACTGTGTCCAGTTCTGGAGTCCTCAACATAAGAAGGACATTGAGCTCTTGGAGCAGGTCCAGAGGAGGCCACCAAGATGACCAAAGGGTTGGAGCCTTATGAA
>VZTY01015829.1:9355-20485 GCA_013400935.1 Turnix velox
TGCTTTGAATACAGTTCTGTCAATTGCTTTGTGAGGTTGTCACAAGAACTTCTGAGGGCTTCATCAATGTTTGTTTCTTTTCAAATGTCAAAGTGAGAATTGCTGAGTGACAATGTTAGTAAATGTAATTGATATTTATATATGCACAATTTGAACCATGTAGGACCTTGTATTTTAGGAAACATCAGTTTTTAGTGCTGCAGGAATACAGTTGACTCCTGGTGCAAGCACAAATCCTGCTGTGAACTGTGAAGTGATTGGTACCAACAACAAAACAGCATTTTCTCTGCTGCCACCAGCTTTTTGCTTGGAGCTGCTCTTTCAGTGTCTTTCCATCAGCATGTGGACACTGAAGTGGGAGCCACAAGGCTGTCAGTTTTCCCTAACTGTTTTGCTGTTTCCCTCCAAGCTCTTCTGTCTCTGCTCAGTCAAGGGAAAGTCTCTCTCCAGAGAGGGTTTTTGAGGTTAAGTATTTACTGTAAGACCTGGCAAGAGGAAAGGTGTTTAATTTCAGTGGAGTATTTGGTGAAGACTGCAGTAAAATTTATGTTAATGAATAAATATGAGTAAGTTCTATGATGGCAGCCTTGGCACTTGTTCATACACATATTGGGAAACTAGTTTGCCACGATAAAATATTTTCCAACTAATTTGAATGAAAGAAGAAAATACCTGCTCAGACAGCATATATAATATGTATCTTTAATGGCATTTGGACACTTATATGGAAGAAATTACAAATGCACATATGACAAAGCTGTGGTGAATGAAATGGTTAATCTGAAGATAAACAACTGCAAGGATCCTGAACAATAGTATTTTGTTTTAATAAGACTGTTGAAGTGCATCTCACTCCTTGTTATTATTGGTCTGTTCCATTTAAGCAAAATTCTGTCATTTAAAAATTGTGACAGAAAATGAACATTGGTTATATGGTTATTTTGTGAAATGAGCAGCTGAGGTTGCATCTGTGACATTAATTTTAAGCTGTTGCTGTATGCATTCAAGTAAAGCCTATAATTATCACATACATGTTCCTGATGCAGTTTTTTTTTCCCCTTCACACAAATGTGTGGTATTTTTAAATACGACATACTGTTTGCCAGGCACTCCCAGTGATTTGTATTAACTGAATTATACTTGCTCAATTCTGTAAAGGTTAAACATAGCAGAGTAATTACGGAGGTTTTTCTGCTAGTAGATTCCACAAGATAATCTAATTTACTGTCTAATTTTATCTGCTGTACTTTTCCAAGACTGCAAATAGATTGTAAGATGTTTTGGGAATAGTAATTTAGAAGAGAAGGGGGGGGGGGAAAGAGCACCAAAACCTCAGGGTATAACTGTCTGTTGGAATGCACTAAATTAATAAAGTTTCAATATATTTTGTGCTATTGAACATAAAAATGCCATGTGAGTTAGGTACCCAAAGGAGCTTAAGCAGCTGTATGTTCCTTTGTGTAACCAAGGGCTGCATGAAATACAGAGAAAATGCTGGATTTGATTTTGCTGATGTTCTCTGATGTTTGAGTGATCAATCTTTGCCCATTTCAATGGCACTTTAAATTAAGTTATCACTTTAATATTAAGCTGATTCTTTGTCTCCAGCGTCTGAAATATGATTGTTTCACTCTTTTGTGGAAATGCTTAATTGTCCTTACAAAAATAAGACATTTTACTTTTTTTTTATAAAAGCAGTTTTGCTTTAAGCTAAGAATTCTTCCACAGGTATTGCATCCAAAGGGATCACCAAGGAGTCTGACATATTAATTGTTTTCTTCCATGTTTTCCACAGCAGGAAACTTGTATGGGATCATATATTGATAAACTGAACTCGATTCTAGCTGTTCTTCAGCAAAACAATAAAAGAATAAAAAGAATTTAGATGGCTGAAAACTATTTATAATCTTACTTCATGACATAAAGGAGGATTCTTGTAAATGCTGACACAGTGCCAGTGGTGTGTGAAATCCCATCCCACAGACCTTTGTTGCTTTATGTGAAAACACTTAGTGATTTTTAATAGTTTTAGTAACATCTTAATTGCTGGTTATTCACCATGAATCTCCTGCCTCACCACGCACTTTTCAGGAGGATGAATATGGGAAAAATAAGCATCATAAGGCACATGTTGACTTTAGATGAATAGCTACTGAAATTGATAGATAATTAAAAAAAAAAGGCAATATGTGCCATCAAAATGGCACTAACAATCTGTATAGCCTTTAATTATTCCTTTGCTACTGGCAGTCTTGTCTTCTTCCATCCAGTCAGTCCTTTCTGCCCAACCTTCCTTCCTGGTTTGTCTCCTGACAGCCACCTGTAGACCTGGCTCCTCGGCTCCATTTCTTTCTTTTCAGGAGGTGATATGCCAATTAAATTAATTTGCCATGAATGCTGGAACAAATATTCAAAGAAACTGTTTTACATAACAAAAGGAGCTACAAATTGTCAGTATTTGGATGTGTCAAGATGTAGACTTAACGTTTCTTTAGGCATGGTTTTAGTGCAGGCTTGACACTGATGTGCTTTGATAACGAAAAAGTTTCAGTGATGTTTCTGTTCACCTTGCCAGCAATGGGAAAGCTTCTCTGTGTTCATGGACTGTCAGCATCTAGATTCAGACAAAGAGGTTTAAGAGTCAGAAAGAGCATAATTTTTCTTACAAGTTGTTAGATGCTCTTCAGCTTCCTTAGATGGTTAGACTGGCCTTAGAGGTGGTGTAGTCCAAGACTTCTAGATGCAGTTTCTTGATGTGAACTGAAACAGACTTGTAATTTAAACCTAGTAAATTTACCTGGATAGAATAGAGGTAAATAGAAAACAAGAAAGTGGAAGAAGGGTGAGGAGGAATCAGTGTGGTTTTGGCAGCTTCTGTTTTCATCTCTTTTGTACAGTTTTCTTCCCTGAGATATGAGATGGATCATCTTTCTCTGTCTTTGATTACTTCTAAAGCTCCTGGGGTTTTCTACAGATTAATTTTTCATGTGATCCACAGTAGGTGACTTTTGCCCTTTTTGACTGCAATGGCAATGAAATACTATCAATGCAATCTGAGATAATACATCTTATCTCCTTCCTTTCTGTCCTTGGATCACTGTTGAGCAGTTCCAAAGAAATGGTCTAATGACAAACATCTAGCTGTTTTCCTTTGGCTAGAACCTGTTTGTGATGCTCTTCANCATATATCACTACTGTTTCTTCACGCATTTCTCTCGTCAGAATTCGTAATGCATTTTTTTCAGAATTCTATCAAACTATATTTGCTCTAATTTCCTGCTTCTTAAAAGCTAGATTCTTTGTCACCCTGCTGTTAATAGGTCATGGCAGCAGGATCCCTTTTCTTGTGCTGTACTGGGTAGGACATCTCCTAGTGTCCTTTTCAGACTTGTTTCTTTCACTTAGTTCCAATAATAATTTTTTGTTCTTTTTTTTTTTTTTTTTGGTTGGTTACTCTACAGAGACAAAGTTAATTGTTGCAGTAGGGTTCAGTTGATGTTTTGAAAGAATTCAGTGCATTCCTGCCTGCAAAGCTATTGCTGAATAATGGCAGAGAGGAAGGTATCGGGTAGACTCTCTCTCCTTTTTCAGCCACAAATAAGAATAGTTTTAGATCATCTTCTACTTGTGCTTTGTTGTCTTGGCTTAGTAATACTGCTGGCTCTTTAGAGTGTATGCTTGGAATGATGATGAATATTGGAAAACTCTTGTACAAATTTGTATCACATGAAAGGGAATTCTGGGAGAGAAATGCTGAGGGTACTGCAAAGAGCAGATAATGTTACATTTTTGCCCCTGCATTTAGCCTAAAAAGCAGATAATTTTTAAGGGCTTAATTATGAGACTTCTTCCTATCCTTTCCAAGCCAGAGGGAGAAAATTCTCAATAAAACTTTGCCTATTTAATGAGTTTGTGTTTTGAATTTTAACCTGTACCTTATTTCAAAATCTTGCTGAAATGGCTTTTAAAAAATAAAATAAAAATCTCCATTGCTGTTTCTTACGTTGCAGAGACTTAAGCCTGGCATGTTGCAATTCACTTAACTTTTCTAGTGATAAATCATTCCAGTTGTATCTGAAAAATGTTTTTTTTATTCTGTGGTTGTGTTATTCCATGTTTCTTAACTTTCAGTTCCTATTGTCTGAATACCTCAGAAGAATTTCTTTAAGAAGAACTGAAGCTGAAAGGGCAAATAGAGGAGCTAATCTTATGGTTATACTTAATTATGAAGCCCAAGGATGCAATCTGACTATCAAGTTCAAAATTCCTCTCTAACATAGATATATTACCTGTAAACACTTTATTAGTAATACTGTACTTAAAACAATTTGTCCATGAAATCATTTCTGTTTTATACAGCTATGAAAGGTTTGTTCTGCTTGCGGGAGGCAACCTGGAGATCAGCGATGTGAGGGAAGAGGATGCCGGGATGTACACCTGCATAGCTCACAATGGCAATGAGACCATCGAAGCTCAAGCAGAACTTTCAGTTCTAGGTAGGTATTAATTCTCAGAGGCAAGAGATCTGCAAATGAGATCAATTAAAGATCCCTTTGTTTTTTTCACTCTATTTAAAAAAAAAAAAACCCCAAACCCCCAAAACAACAAGAAGAAAATTACTTATCGCTGAAACTGCTTATAATTTCATAGGAGAAATCTGCTTACATAATGCATCTTTGCTATGGTTCAGGGCTGCTGTATGGGCTCATATGATATTAATTGTGGTCAGTGCTTTTTTTATAGACTGACAAAGGTTCACAGTGTAGTTCATCACATAATTGACCTGTAGTGCTCCTGTTGAGTTTTGCTGTGAAAAGGACACGTAAGTGTGTTTTGCAATCCTTAAAATACTCATATTTTCAAAGAACTTGACAGAATATAAAAGCTGAGATACTAATTTACTAATGCACAGATTTATTGTTTTTATAGCTGTCTTGTTTACTCTTGAAAGCTATTTGTACCAGAAACAGCAGTGAAATGTTGATTTTTATTGACTTAATATGTGCAAGTAAAGTAGATTCATTAAGGAGCAAGGGAAAAAGAAGTTTGACTTTACCTTCTTACATTTCATGAGGTGCTGGGTACCAGGCTTATTTGACACATGTAATGAATTTAGAGCATTGGAAAAATTTGTTTTGCTCTCACTGCAATGAAAGAATCTGTAGTATTTCCCTTTGATAAGAGCAGAAAGTGATAAAGCTGGGGAAACAAACAGTAAATGTATTTAAAATATCATTGGCTGGCTTCTGTTCAGTCTATAACCTGCATCCTGGAAGAGCCATAGTGGCAATTAAATACTGAGAAGGTTATAAGTTCATTCTTCATCTGGGAAATATTTCAAATTTATGACTGTGCCCAGCACCCCTGGGATTTCTGCAAATGCTGTGACGTGGGTTAGATCGTGCTGGGAACTTCCTGTCGCCTGTCTTCATACCTCTGTTGGAGATAATGGCTTTAGAGGGAGTTTTCAGGTTGAAATATTTACTGCAGTTAATACTGATCCAGAAAATAATAAAGCACAAAATTTTCCATTTTAATTTTCCTTCTAAAATTGATGATGGTGGGTCTGAAGACTTTGAAAGAAATGAATGGCCACACTAGTGTAAGAATGGCATATATTGCAGTGCTGCTCTTGCAGTGAGAGAAAACAATTTATTTTGTGCTTTCTGTGCAAGAGCTGGGTAGTAATTTGGGTAATACAGAGTTAAGTATATTTTGTGTAGCCATTACCTTTTAAATTAATAGACAGTGGCACAAATCAGATTTGAAAAGCTGATGTTCCTGTGACACAGCAAAACCATTACTTAGTTGGGGTCTACACTGCAGCAGATGAAACCATTCTCTGTCAGTGTAGCACTTCATGTGGAGAAATTTTGTCTGTTTAACACTTGGAACAGGGTTTTTTTATTTACAGATTTAATTACTGTTGTTCATAATTAGGAACAATATTGTCCAAAGCTATTTATGAGGCTTTAAAATAGTTTGAAAAAAATTCCCCTTTATACTAATATGGAGAATAACTCTCCTCCCATCATTAAAATAAGGTGAAGATTACCAAGAAGTGGGAGGTGATGAAAATGTGTGGCCCTTTCCCCATAGATTTATTTTAAACATTTTTAACAAGATACCATCATTGAAAAAGTATCTTTGAGCATATTGCTGGGGAAATGGGGGTGCTTTTCTGTTGCATCATTGGAAATCCTTCACTGTCAGTGGCAACTTTTCCTGAGGAGGAGTCTGGTTAGCCTTTCACAAAGAGCAGTTTTATTTACTTATCAGACCAAGCTAAACTTTGTTAAAGCTTTCTTTTAAAACTAAAACAAAACCATTACAGAAGTAGGAGACTTAATATAAAAAAATCTTAGGCTTGTCTTCCAACAGTTTGTCTGACCAGATCTTCATCTGGGGCAGGTGCTTTAATAAAAGACAGTGCTGTCCTCCTCAGAAACTGATGTTTGAAAAGGGCATTAAATCTCTGAGTAACAGAATAATGTGTCTGGGTAACTTCCTTTTGCATTAAGCTTTCATTATTAATGGAAACAATTCTGGGGAAGAAATTTGAACCAGCACTGAAAATTGCTAGAACCTTTCTCATACCTTTTAGATTATTGATTGTTGTTTCTAATTAAGCTCAGTGCTCTATCTCAATAATAGGCTGCACCTCAATTAGAGATTCAGAAGACACTGGTAAACCTAATGCTTAGGCTTGGGGCAAAGTATGGCTTTTTCTGGTTATCTTGGAACTCTTCTGGTTGGGAGAAGCTGTTAGTAGACATAGAACAGCTTCACATGCGCTGCTTCTTTCCCTTGAAGCTGTAAGGTAACTTCCATTGGTGATCTTTGTTCTGTAGTGATACCAAAGAAATACAGTGAAAAGAGCCTGATGTGGGGAAGGTGTGTGAGCTGAACTCAGTGATTTGGTTCATACCATGGCACTGGTTTGCTCAATTTGGATATTGAATAATTTTGATATGTCCTAATGTTTTTTAAGACCAGGAAGAAAATTTGTCCCATTTTTGCCATAGTTTTAGAAGCATGGGACAGTAGAGCTGGTTGGGGGAAGATTGCCGCAGTTCTTAGCAGGGACTAAGCTGTATAATTGTGTTTCTAAAGTGCTGAACAAGCTTTTCTGGCATTTTGAAGGAGGATTCCTATGTAGCACTGTAAATGAGTATAATTAATTCAGTGGTGATGTTTTAAAAGAACACAAGTTGTACATTCTAATGGGAAGCACTGGGGTCCTCTACCTTCCTTCTTGCACTTGTTTGTCAGAGGGCAAATGCTTCATGAAGCTTAGAGCTGGGCTGGTTTCTTGCCAGCATTGAGTAGAGGCAGCCACTGTCAGTTACCTTGTGCTGTGCAGAGTCTGATCCCTGCTGTCAGGATGAGTCCAGGTTGATAATTGAAACCTGTCAGTGAAGGCAAGGCTTCTGTGTGTTGTGTGCCTTTTAGATGGACATACCATCCAGTGTGGGCCATCCACAGGCCCATGAGGTGCTTTAAACCAAACTATACTTCATGGGCATGTTTTGGTTTAAAGTGTGCTATGGAGGTATGAGTGTTTTGTGATCAACGGTCAGAGTATGACACCCACCCACTGGCAGACCAGGATGAGAAACTGGAAATGGGTGTATTGTCCTGAAGCCCCTGGCACAGGATGCAAAAGGCAACCTGATATCAATCCTACTCTTTGATCATGCCAATACTGGAAGTGTCACACCCCTGCTGCATCCAGAAACATTGGGTTCCCAGCAGCAGGGGTTTCCCCTGGCCAGCAGGAAGGACCATGCATGTAGCAGCCCTCTGGGTTTGGACGCCATCCTGAGATGGTCAGACCAGCTATAGTGGTCTATAGAAGATAACAAAGCTACAAGATAGGCTTTTTATCCTAAAAGAGGATCTCTGACTGGCTGAACACCCCTAATCATGAGATTTCTCTACATGAAACATCTATAATAAAGTAGACAATTCAATTATATCTGGAAAATTTTCCTTTGTTTTAAGTGGGTGTTGCAGAGTATTCAAACAGATTTTTATGGTCTGGGAAAAATTGCAAAACAGCCCAAAAGTGTTAAATGCCAATGAGGACAAAGATTTTGGCTAAGTTCTCATAACTGAATTGTGAGGAGGCAGAGATAATGCTGCTAGAACTGCCCATGAGCTTCACTTTGAATTTCTAAATAGCTTTGTGATTTATATATATATTTATAAAATACCATTAAGAAAGAAAAAGAAAAAGAAATTATCAGTAACCCATACAGTTCACACAAATGGTTTTCCTTGTAAATATTCCTGGGGATAATGGAAATGTTGCTAAATTAAAGAGCAGTGTCTTAAATATCAACAGTGTTGAAACTGATATTGAACTAAGGGAATTGTAAAAGCTAGTTTCTCTTTTAGCTAGAATTTGTAATAAATTAAGCATATATTAATGGGCATTTGAACCAGCTGCTGCTTTATGGCAAGAAATACTTTTTACCCCAGAATGGCTTTTAAAAATAAGCTGAGGTTGTTACTGATACCTTTGGCCTCGACAATCAAATTGGCCTAAGTTTCCTATATTTGTTTAGTCTCCAAACTGAAAAGGAACTTTTTAGGATTTACCTGATCTGGATCAGTAACTTCTGTCATCAGTTCTGTGATGAAGTAGTATGTGACACTGTTGATGGAGAGATGCTTGCAGAAGAACAGAGCAGTCAGTCCTCCATCAGTCACTGGTCCACTCCCTTTCACTGATTTTCATTCCTTATGCTGCTTCTGTGCACAGAATGGCCATCTGAAATAGTGCTTTTGAGGCTTTGTAATTTTGGGAAGATGTGCAGTAAAACCTGCCATCTCAATTTTCTGTACCTATTTTCAGCTTGTTTCTGGAAGATGTGTTTTCATAGAATCATAGAATAGTTTGGGTTGGAAGGGACCTTAAAGATCATCGAGTTCCAACCCCCCTGCCATAGGCAGGGACACCTCCCACTAGACCAGGCTGCCCAGTGCCCTGTCCAGCCTAGTCTTGAACACCTCCAGAGATGGGGCATCCACAACCTCCCTGGGCAACCTGTTCCAGTATTTCACCACCCTCACTGTAAAGAATTTCTTTCTTATGTCTAGTCTAAATCTATCCCCCTCTAATTTATATCCATTGTTTCTAGTCCTCCCATCTGATATTATGTTAAAAATTCCTTCCCCTGCCTTTCTGTAGGACCCCCTCAGGTACTGATAAGTTACTCTGAGGTCCTCTCTGAGCCTTCTCTTCTCCAGGCTGAACAACCCCAACTCCTTCAGCCTGTCCTCATAGGGCAGTTGCTCCAACCCTTTGATCATCTTCGTGGCCCTTCTCTGGACCCTCTCCAGTAGCTCAATGTCCTTCCTGTGTTGAGGGCTCCAGTACTGGACACAATACTCCAGATGGGGTCTCACCAGTGCTGAGTAGAGGGGTAAAATCACCTCTCTTGACCTGCTGGTCACACTCCTCTTGATGCAACCCAGGATTTGGTTGGCCTTCTTGGCTGCGAGTGCACACTGTTGGCTCATGTTGAGTTTGTCATCAACTGACACACCCAAGTCTTTCTCTACGGAGCTGCACTCAAGCCACTCTCCACCCAGCCTGTGTCTGTGCTTGGGATTGCTTCCACCCAGATTTTCCTTCAGATTGTTTGCAACAAAAGCTCTAATTCCCTGAATTCTGTCATACTATGTGTACCAGGCATGAATATGTACGGTATGCTGTATGAAGCACACCGTGAAGCTTCCTTGTGAGCTCAGCAGGAGGAATAATGAATACTGGGTGGGAAGTTCATCCTTTGCACAGCTGCCCCACCGCTATAACTGATGAGTGTTTTTCACACAGTGAAGCCCAACCGCATCCTCCTTCCAAGTGCTCTTTGAATACTTGCAAAGTTTGAACAATACAGTAGATGTAATCGTAAACTACAGGTGGACTGTGGGGTTTTATTCCCGCTTTTATTCTCTAACAAAAAGCGATGACAGTTACAATTTTGATTTTTAAAAATAAAAGCTGAAAGAATCAGTAGTAACTTGTAAGTCTTTAGCATGTGCAACTTTTAAGAGATGTAGATGTGTGAAGAGAGAAGCTCATTAAAATGACTTTTTCTTCTAAGTGAGAACTCTTTTTATAGAAATTGTGCCCTAAATGGCAAGTATTTTTCTCTGTATATCAGGGTCATCCTTCCATGTTTAATTGCTGGAATTAAGCTTTAAGTTTGATTCTTGAATTACGGGGTCTCAACAGAGACTTCTGCATTGCTTTAGCACCACCACATTTTGTGATGAAATTTGAGGATGATGTTAAATTGGAAATACTGAAGAACACCGCGTGTTACTTAAGTGAGTCTCAAGAGAAAAACCATACCATAAAGTATGGTACTCTGCTTTCTTTCATGTTAAATTCTTCTGGAAATTATGCTGACTCTCATACCATCAGATAATTTATTTCTCTAATGGGAACTAGATTGTTGGAGTTCCTAGATGTCTCATTATAAAGACTCTAGTTCCTTGGCAGGGAAGTTTATCACGAAGTTACGAAGATGAAATGATGTGGTAATTTGTTGTAAGGAGGTGGGTTGTTATCTGTGCTGTCTTGCAGTTAATTACTTTCTCTTCCTGATGAGAATAATTTAAAAGAAAAACAGCATGGAGTTTGGTAGTAGATCTGGAAATCTTTGAGGCAGGTGGAATCTATTTAATAAAGCTTTTCCATGCTCTTCGATGAGTAACATCATTGGTGGACAAAGGAAGGGCAACTGACATCATCTACCTGGACTTGTGCAAGGCATTTGACACTGTCCCGCATGACATCCTGGACACCAAACTGGAAAAGAATGGGTTGGACAGAAGGACCACTCGTTGGATAAGGAGCTGGTTGAATGGTCGAACTGAAAGAGTTGCAGTTAATGGCTCAATGTCCAAGTGGAAACCAGTGAGGAGTGGTGTTCCCCAAGGATCAGTACTGGGACCAGTGCTATTTACCATCTTCGTAGGAGATATGGAGAGTGGGATTGAGTGCACCCTCAGCAAGTTTGCAGATGACACCAAGCTGTGTGGTGCAGTTGATACACCTGAAGGAAGTGATGCCATCCGTAGGGACCTTGACAGGTGAGAGGTGAGCCCAAGCCA
>VZTY01015829.1:23779-41961 GCA_013400935.1 Turnix velox
CTGCCTTCTTGGCTGCGAGTGCACACTGTTGGCTCATGTTGAATTTGTCATCAACTGACACCCCCAAGTCTTTCTCTACGGAGCTGCACTCAAGCCACTCTCCACTCAACCTGTATCTGTGCTTGGGTGTGTCAATATGGATTGTCCCAGATGCCTTAGGAGTACCTTTATTTGAAGCTTGGAGGCTCGCCTGATGTGCTTCCTTGGTAAAAGATACCTGCTGATGGTGGTACTGTCATCTTTGCTGGATGCAGCTGATGCTTGCAGCAGTATCATGTCAATGTGTTAAACCTCCTCTTGCAAGATGCATTGCTGGCACAGCTTGGAGTTTGGGGAAAGTCTGAGGTGGACCAGCTGGTGGAATAGAAAGGCATGGGAGGCCTCATGGCGTGAGCTCTAGAGGCCAAACATGTGCGCTTTCAGAGTAGGCTGATGACTATGTATTTAAAATCCTCTTAATTTGACAATAACAACATGTGGTGCATGACAGACACTTGAGTGTTACTGTTTCTGTGAGGGAAGTGAGCCTACGATGCTACAGCAATGGGGCTGGAGCCATTGAGGGGCCAGTGTCTTCAGCCTTGTTCTGAGCAGTATACAAAAGCAGACACTGATAGAATTTCTGTGAAGGGTGAAAGTATTTATTACTTCACTTGAGTAATGTCATGTTCTTGACCATTTGCAGATCAGGGATTTTCTGAGCTCCATGTAGTTTTACATTATTCAGCAATCCTCAATGGATTTGCTATTAATTTGTCTCCTGTTCCTGCCTCTCCTCACCCCTCATGTAAATATCTTGGATTCATTGTAAAGAACAGCACCTTTCTGTTTGTTTTCAACCAATCTCTGTTGCCTTGATTTGGTTTTTCTATTCCTTTCCCAGTTTGTATGCAAAAAGATTGAAGCAGTTTGTCCTTATTCCCTCTCTGCGCCAGACAGGGTTTGCTGGGCCTTTATTGTATCCTTTTCAGACTGCAGATTCTTTGCTTGTTTGCATGTTCTTTATACGGAAACTACTATTGAAGTGGATTATAATTAAGGTTATTTTAGGGATTTGTAAATTAGAAGGGACTTTGATGTGAAGATAGGCTTGCATTCGTTGATCTGGAAATGAAAGCAAATGAGTGACTCTTACTTGCTGTGTGAAGCAAGCCTAGAGAATTTATGCTGTTATGATGCAAGACATAGGAAAAGCTCAAACTCTCCAACTTGATGATACAAAAAGCAGTTTTTCATGCAGCTGGTGGCTGCAGGGATGTGCCTGGCTCCCACAGCAGTGTGCTGTTGGGAGCACATGTTGCCTTTGGTAAAGATGAGAGGGGGCTGAGCGAAGCAGTGAATCCAGTCAATTCCTTTTACAGTTCACTGACCCAGTTTGTAGTTCTCCTGAGTGATCTGAGACAATCTGTATTCAGTGAACAACTGCCCTAATATCTGAAATTTTCTTAAAATAAATTCCATTTTTGGCCTTTGCCAGCTTCTCTCAGAACATAAAAGCACTGCCCTGTTGTGAAGGCTGCACAGGCAAATATTCAAAACCAAGAAATTCCAAGGTTACTTGTCTTTAATTTGTCACTATGTCCTCCCCTCTTTTTGTGGGATGAAGTTATGAAGGCCTTAAAATATGTGTTCTCCTCTTATTTATCCCCAGGATCTTACTGCCTTGTGCAGTGCATGAGCTTCATAGTACTATTGAGAAAATATTCAATATTTGATATTATTTTATTCAAGAGATGGTACTATGATTTATTTATTATGCACATTTCAAATCCATATTTATTTCTGGTCTGATATTCAGCACCATGGAATTGGAATCATTCATAAACACTAATGAATGTAGCACTCTGCTGAAATGAAGTGAGATTGAATCCATTTCAAAAATTGACTGAGACACAGAAAAATTAAGATGAAATGTATCCAGCTGTTTTAGTGCCCAGTATGAGACACTTCAACATTGATTTTTCAAAATATACATCTCTTAATATGTTCCTTTAGAGCTGTGACTGGCATTAGACACTGGAGAGGGTGTGTGGCTCTGCTGCTCTGTCAGGCCACTCATCCACACCGTAAGGCCATTGGGTTGCTGCTGCCTGTCAAAAATGGGATTTTACTTTTCAAACATCCTGCCCAGTCCCACAATGGGGGTCCTATAAGATACAGGTCTCTTTATTGCCGTACCATGGTGCCTTTGCCAGGTTCTATGCAACGCTGACAGAGAGTTGGTGTCTTCATCTGCCAGTTCTCTAAGGACCCGTGGGTGGATCTCATCGGTTCCCATGGACTTGTGCACCTCCAAGTTTCTCAGGTGTTCACGAACCTGCTCTTCATACACAGTGGGTGGATCTTGNTGTCCAAGTGGAAACCAGTGAGGAGTGGTGTTCCTCAAGGATCAGTACTGGGACCAGTGCTATTTGGGAAGGCTTAAGGAAGGCTTCTTTCTGTATGGAAACCAGTGCCTTCTGTTTCTCTTCTGACACCAAACAGCACATTTAAACCAAACTCTTCCACAGGGGCTGTTTCAAAAGCTCTCTTGATGTCTCCTATGGGGCTTACCTTTGTTCTTCACCCTTTTGTGCTGTGGGCAAACCAACACCAGGCAACGTAACACTGATGAGCTGGGTTTATTAAGCAGAGGCAGAGTTAAGCCATGTTGGGAAAAGCATTTCATTTGCTCTATCCTGTATGTTTCATCCAACTGAGTTGTTATGCTGTGGTTATCAATGTAGTGAGTGGGAATGGTCAATCCTGAGAGGTATCACATAGGAGCAGAGTATACAAGAAGGAGCCATTGTGTGCTGGAACTGAATTGCTGCCACAGAACCAAAGACAGACTGGTCAGAGGCAGAGTCAAGATTTCTCTAAGCTCTGCTGCTCCAGCTTACCAGTGTCAGGTTCTTGATACTCACAAGCATGAATGTTTCCCAACCCAGCCCCTCCCTTGCTTGGTTTCCTTAGCAAATGGCACTCAGCAGCATTGTGGTGAGGGTGTTCATTTTTCTCCCTGGGACCCTATCAGCTTCTGTCCAAACACCAGCATGGATCAGAGTAGATATGATGCCATGTTGTCACAAAGGTAGTGATATGCTCAGTATATTTGAAATTTTGACACATAAACTCTTCAAAATTAAAATTCCTTATATTTGAAACCTACTGAAGGGGAGGGTATTGGAGCTGCATGGCAACTTGCCAGGGTCATCATCCAACTTCAGGGTGATAGCATTGATCGTCACTATTAGCATGCAGCCTTGTAAAAAGGGGGTCTACATGATGCTGAGGAACTTTACTAAAACCAAAATGAAAAGGTAAAGCCAGGAAGGATACATACTTGGCATTTATTTAAGGAGCTGTGTGATGTTTGCAGTGAATGCCTAATGCCTGCCAAAAATCATATTGTGAGGACAAAAACAACCAATCCCCAGAACCCTACCAGAAATCTCCTAACAGCAAGATAAAGAAAAGTGTTTTTCTCATTTTTTTAGATGCAATAAAAATAATACAAAGCTTTCAGTCATTTGCTCGTAATGTAGAAATCATCTAATATTTTTTTCCAAGCCTGTCAGGGCCAGGAATCCTGCCAGGGAGAGTTGCGGGGTCAGCAGATGACTGAACATAAGAGAGAGAAAATGGCCTGAAGCAGGAAAGTGAATTCTTGATATCCAATTTTTCTGCAATATTTTTTTTTAAAAAAACCCTGTATTCTGTGTTTTAGAAGAGTGAGCTTTGCAGAGATAGGGGAAGCATACCTTAAATTGTAGAGATAGTAAAATGTGTTTTAAAACAAATCCATAAAGTAAACAGTGAGAAATCATGAGGAGCAGATGGTATTCACTCAACATTTCTCAAGGAGTTTAAGTGTGAAATCCTGTGTTTTGGAGTGTGGTGTGTAACCTATCACTTCAATTGACTAATCAGCCTGAAAAAAAAAAAGACTGAAGATACTTGGTCAATGTAACATCAGGTTTTTGAGAAGTCTTTAGGGGGAAATGGGGAAACTGTGGATGAGTTTATCTGGACCAGTTGAGTTTATAAAAATGAAAATATAGTAGTGTTAGACATTTGGGAAAAAGGGTTTGTTGAATCTGTTTGTGTATGTTTTGTGGTTGGAAGCCACACTTTACTATTAAAGGATGCTGCTGGCTCTTCTGGACTGCTTCTAACAGTCCCTCTTTGCTGGGAGCCATGGATGTTGTAACATATTTAGGTCTTCAGAGATTGTAAGACCTTAAAAAACAAATTAATCTTTGGGAATTGTTAGGAATAGACCCCTAAACTGAAAAATTATTAGGAGACCACCTAAATCTGTGCTAACCCTCTGTATTGAGCACTGCTAACAGTTTTTCCCTCCTCTCTTAGATATGTGGCAGTGCTCTTAGGTGCAGTAATGCTAGAGAAGGTGCAGGGGATGTGACAAGGAAGATCAAGTGGAATGCCCAGAACTGCTTTTCTGTGATGCCATGAGTGCTGTGGGGAAAGCAAAGAGGAAATGAAGGCTCCTTTCACTTCGGCTGCTAGAACCAAGAGACATGAGGTAGTTGATGGACTTAAAGACATTTTAAAAAAGGTTAATTTTCTGAGGACCATCATGTGGAACATACTGCTTTGAACACTAGGTTCTGATGAAGGCTTCTTGGATCCAGAAAGCAGTGAGAACACATTTGTAAAAACTAAGTAGAGCTGGTAAACACAGAGGTATCCCTTCTTTCCCAATAAACTTCTTGCCCTGGGCTTGCTAGAGGTGTATTGCAGTTATTTTTTGTTTCTTTCCCTGGTACATGCACTTGGCTGCTGTGTGGCACCACGCAGCCTGCCCCTTATTTCTACCTTTCAGGATGTGTCCTGCTGATAAGTAACCTTTGTTCCCACTGTCAGGTTACAGTAGCTGTCACTAGAGCTTCTTTCAGCAAGTTCTGCTTAGATAAGTTGGTTTCTCTAAACACCTCTTGCTGTTACAGAACAGATTAGTTGTGATAGGTGGACATTATTTATTGTATAGGTGCCATTAAGGGAAGTGAAGAAGATGATGTAATCTTAGGCAAGGTTTAACTCTAGCATGCAATTACTGGAGTGGATGTGGTTGCTACAGAATGTGGTTTTGCAGAATATCCCATGTCCTCAATATTTAGAAGTTGCTCTAAAAGACAGTTTTTTCCTTTTACTGAAGCTCATACTTCCATTTCTATACTCTAGTGAGCTGTAGAATCTAGATGTTCTTCATCAGCAAGAATGATATGCATGATTTTTCTCTGTGTTGCAGTAAGTATTTATATATTAGGCTCTCTCACTGATCTGATTGCATAACTGCTTCATCTTGCCTTTGCTCATGTAACTGAACCCAGCATTTCCATTGTGCTTTTGGAGCCAATTTTCTGAGTCATTGATTGTTTTCAGTGCTTTCTTGTAAATCAGGGTTCATGTTTTCCTTGAAATGTGGCGTTCAAGTAACACAGTCCAGGGGCATTAGCATGTGATGGATAGGAGAGGAGTCTCAGGAGCTACTGTTTATCCCTCCTGCTGTGATTGCTGCTTTTCACACCAGGATGACATTGGGTGTCACGTTTAGTTCATGGTCATATTTATAATCTCTGATTAAATCCTCTCTTCTTGGACCTTTTTCTGCTAAGTTTTTTGTTGCTGTTATTCTCCAGTCCATAACGATACAGTTAATTATTTCTCCATGAAAAAGAAATGCATGCTTATTGAATTGTGTCTTGATCTTTTTATTCTACCTTTCATATTGATCAATATGATAGGTTTTTATTGTTCTGTACTATTCATCCTTATCTGGTCTCTTGGTGGTTGTAATATCATTGAACATAGTGGAATTTTTAGTTTCTCTTAAATGTTTATTTATGGTAAGAATAGTTCATGCTTTAGCAATTTTTAAATGGAAAGGTTTCCACTCTAAATATAAAATACTGTTGTTTAAATGCAATTTAGTCATCCCTGGTCATTCTGCCACCACTGCAGTCATGATCTTGTGAGGAAAGAAAAATAATATGAAATTACCACAGTAGCTTCCATCTTCTTACTACAATTTCTGTTCAGAAACTGGAACTTTAGATTTTGGGCAATAAAAAAATTCTGTGCATGTACTAGTTTACATTTTTATAACCTTGTTGTGTCTTTCTAGACTGAATTACTTTGTATTAGGTTGACAATTTCTTACTTTGTAAATATTTCTCTAAAAGGTTTCCTTTTTATCAGCTTTTGTTTGCTATGCAAATTTTCCAGCTCCCTATTAAATGTGTTTTAAGGACATGACAGCCCTGCTCAGAGATTGGGAAGACTTTTGATTTGCTTGCAACATAGTTTTGTGTTTTAAATATCAATTTTCAGAGTATTTATCCATAGACCTTTTCTATTTTTAAGGAAGAACTTTCTAATTTTTTTTCTTGTAGAAAACTAGTTAATTTGTACAATTATAACATAGATTACAAGATAAACAGCAGTTCTGTTGTAAAACATATTTCTATGCATTTTCTCTGTGTTTTAGTGAGAAAGGCAGGAGGTGAAGGATGCCATCCTCTATTGGAGCAGAATCAAAGTCTTGGAAGACCATGTATTTAGAAGGCAAATAGGCTTGCCAACTAGTTTGTTATTACACTTTGATGCTACCAAGCAGAAAATATTTTCATAGACTTAGGTGAATATAAGATGTAGCTGAGACTCTTCTCTTAATGATTTGATGCTCTGTTTTGTTCTGAATTTGTTTAATATTTATTATTTCTCTTGGCATACGTCAACAATTGCCTTTATTTTTGACATCATAGGACTGTTCTGTTCATGGGTACTTGCAAATAAAGTGATAATACAAATAATTTGAAACACATTTGTGACTGCCCTATATGTCACACCAGCTGTCTGAAGGAACCTGATAAGATTCAGCTAACTGACCAAGGAAATTGCAATTAATTCAAATAAAATTCACTCTGAGTAATGCTGTCTTCTCTGGAGTTTGCACTGAAAAGCTACCTTCTCCCAAGCAATGGAATGGTGCCCTGTGGTTTGATTTGGAGATGGAATGGACCACTAAAACATCCACCTGTTTGGCAAATTTACAAAAAAATCTCCATGGTTTTTTAAATCCTGTGAAGTATCTTGTTCAAATAGAAGGCTTTGTCACTTGCAAGGTGGATTTAGAGGAGGTCTTATGCATTACAGTGGTACTGCTGACTATATTAATATTGAAAAAAAGGTGGGATTGAACAGATGAATGGTGTGATCATCATAATGCAGAGTTACGGCCTTAAAACTTGCAGTTCTTAAAATTAAGTTTACTTGTATAAGGATTCATACCATATTCTAATGGGATATCTTGTTCTCCCTGGAGGAGAAAATAGAATTCTTACAGGCTTACCGTTTTAGGCTGATAAGAAATGAGATTTATACCCACTTGAAATACTCCTGATAATCCTGGTTGTTTAGTGAAATACAGACCGTTCCTTCTACCAAGAGTATACATCAGAAATTTATTTATCAAATGGAAGCCATTTGACCAAGCCATGATTAAACTGAAATACACTATGAGAAGTTACAACAGTCTGCAGTTTGGTGCATGCAAGAGTTTCAGGATTTGGGAAATGCTTTTGTCTTTGAACAGTAAACAGTGATGGATGGAGAAATATTTGTCGTGGTTACAATATTGAAGGAAGAGGAAAAAGAGATGACAACGAGAACTATGATTTAAGGCTGTGACTTCAGAAAACACACTGCTGGTTTTTGGGGATTGAAGGCATTTGTAAGTGGCTGAGGAAACAGAAATGACTACTTTGCTCTTGTTCTCAATGATTTGTTTGTTGCATTTTTCAGTCCTTTGGCTGCCTGAAACTGTTGAAGATGTTATAACACTGTCTGTGTGATGGGAAGTAGCTCTACAGCAGCTTTAATTAATGCATAGTCTTTGTTTAGGCTATAGAAATCAGCAGGTGATACAACATATACATTGTATTTAATCAGGAAATATAACCCTGCTATGAGTTGTCAGTTTGTGGTGCTGGAATGCCAAGCTAAATCTTGAGCTTTGCTTCAAGCTGTTGGTGGCTGGGCCAGCAGATTTCCTGACCTTGGAAAGAGGCTTTTCACCGTTCCAGGCTTACCAAGAACACCTTCAAACTAGTCAAAAGCTCCTCTGGGTAGTGGTACTAGTGAATTTGAAGTGTCAGGGAAGATCATGAAGCGAGTATTGTGAGCAAACATCTTGTCCATAGAGGATTATTATTATTATTGTTATTATTATTATATGCTTCCTGAAGCTCATGAGGGGCTTAGAGGATGCTCACAGTTGAGTTATGTCTGTGTAAGTTTGATGAATTGATGACAGTGATAGAGTAATTCATCTGCAAGGAAGAAAGAAGGGGATAGAGGACATGGGGAAACAGCTAAATGCTCTAATAGAGAGGCTGTCTACCTTTTGCAGTCAGTTAGGGGTGTGCTGGTTCTCTTCTGTTGCAAAGCGTGGACCAACAGTTCTGTTTATTAATGCTTTCTAAAAAGGGTGTAAGTCCTTTTATAGTATAGTTTGCATTCGGTGTTTCTGTTGCATCAAAATGAGACTGTTATTATGTTTAAACATGAAGTTTAAATAACTGTTTTAAATATATTAGGAAGTGAGATAATGATGTTGCTGCAGTAGTCTGGCATTTGATGAGCATCAGGCGTATAATTCTTAGTTCATTCTTGGATACTTTAAAACAAAATAATTTAGACTTTCAGATTTTTCTTTTTCTTACTCTGATAATATGGGTCATCTGTCTGCTTGAGATCACTTCTCTGTCAGGAATCATTTCTCAAAAAAGATTTGCTTAGTACTTCCAGTCTAGTGTTGAGGAATTGCTGCTTTGCTACCACAGGAGTTTTCCTCCTTCTGGGGAGCAACATGGAGGGGGGTTTGATTTTTGGAAAGGTTAATGTGCAAGCAAATGAGATCTTATCTAGGACAGCAGTTCTTTTTTGTTATTGGAGGTGAAGGTTCATTATGCTTGTAACTAAGAAAGTGGAAAGTTCTGATTATTTAATTGTGCAGAACTTGTGTTTTTACTTTACTTGTGTAGTTATAGCTGGGCTTGATGTTGCAGGTTTGAAGTGGGATTGTGAGCCAGAAGCCTTTCTTCTTATATCAATTAAAAGACTGAAAGGAAAGCTCCTCAAGAGAAGGATAGGACTGAATGTAATTAATTTCTCTCTTATTTGAAGCAGTACAAATGGCTGAATTGAAAACAGATTCTTTCAGCTGTGCTCCTGAAAGCTGCAATATTTCTGTCTTAATGAGAGAGAACATTCAAGAGCTACTGACCACTAGAAAGACATTGGAAGAAATAGACAAGTTGAGTATAATGATGCTGCTTAAATACTCTCAGCATAGGTGCACAAAGGTTTCTAATTCTTGGGCATCTAAAAGGACAATGTGGTGCCTAAGCCCATGTTTTTCTTTGAGAATTCACGGTACTGGGATGTGCTGGTGCACAAGGACAAAGAAGAGCAGAGCATTGCACCTTTATGGCAAGGTCTTGCCTTTCCCCACTCCTATCCCTGAGGTGGAGAAGCAAGAGTTTGGGCAATTGTGGGTTCTTTTCCTTTTGATTATGTTCTTTGTGGAATGGAATCCACATCCAATATCCATTCCCCTTCCTACTTCAGCTTGGTTGATCTTTCTTTTCAAGCGCAGTTCCTTGGCTCTTCCCATTCTGATACATTCATTAGCTTAAAAAAAGCCTATTATTTTGACGTTGTTACACCTTTACTAGGATTTAGCTTCAAAGTTTGAATCAACACCTCACACAGATAGCTGATTTCTTCCCTTTCTTTTTTTTTTGATCACTCCTACAATCAAAATATTTTATTTTTTACATCTATGGAAGGCTGGAAGATAATCTTTTACAAGGAATCTTAAAGGATGCTACAAAGTATGTGACATTCTGTGCAAGCATTGTGCAGTTTAAATAGTTGCTATTTGTGTGCTAGTGTGAAGAGGGGTAGAAGAGTTCGTTGAGCTGCCAAGTCTTCTTTGAAGTTGAATTGTCTGTTTGGTAACAGAACACACAATCTTCTATTACAAATCTTATTTTATGTAATTGGTTCATTTGCTCTCTGGTTATCGATTTAACTTCTCTACCACAAACATCTGTACTTGCTTTGTGTTAATCTATGTGCATGCTAAACATTGACATAGTTAAGCTAAAAGTGTATTTCAAAAGCATTTTTTAATTCATTAACTGGAAAGTTAATTATAAGAATATGAACATTTCTCATGTTGTCATCCTTTGTAAGCAGCTCAGCGTTTGCCTCATAAGCCAGAAAAGCAAAACTTTAAAAAAAATAACATTTCAAATTCCTTATCTCCTAAATCAGAAATATTTGAGAGCAATTAATAAGATATCTAGTTCAGCTTTCAGTTTGGTGGCAAAAAGATGTTGAATGTTATGATTCAATATTAATGCTTGCTTGTGGGTGATGAAACAATTTAAAGCAAAGTCAGTTGCTAAAGGTATTTGTCCACTTTCCAAAAGTCTTCATTACATGTTAAATATTTGTGGAGAAAACAGGAATTGTTGAGCTATTGGAGAGGGTCCNTCAATTTCAATATCAAATTAATTAATATTAATTTCCAAGCCTTTGTGATAGGATTATTTCATCACAGACTGTCCTGGCCACATTCTGCACCCAGGAGTAGGGCCTTGCCCTTTCTGGTGCTGCTTTTCCAAAGGAAGGTCTCATGTGTGTCCTCTGGGATGTTTATACTCTTTGTTTACAAAATATGAGTGTCTAAGTATGGTCTTAAAGGAGATAACCATTGAACACTTAGAAGTAAATAGAAAACTGGAGAAAAATGTGGTTTAATTAAAGGCAAATTGTATCATAATACTTCTTTGACAAAGTGACCAGCTTTTGCAAAGGGGGGTTTGAATCTCAAGCAGCTATTTTGCGTGTTAAGAGCTGCTCATTATTTTATTGAACTTCTTATATGTTCATCCCTTCTCTCACTTGTGAGTTCCACAGTGGTGCTCCTCAGTGCTGCAATCTGCATCTATTCTGAATCATAGAATCATAGAATAGTTTGGGCTGGAAGGGACCTTAAAGATCATCGAGTTCCAACCCCCCTGCCATAGGCAGGGACACCTCCCACTAGACCAGGCTGCCCAGTGCCCTGTCCAGACTAGTCTTGAACACCTCCAGAGAGGGGGCATCCACAACCTCCCTGGGCAACCTGTTCCAGTATTTCACCACCCTCACTGTAAAGAATTTCTTCCTTATGTCTAGTCTAAATCTATCCCCCTCTAATTTATATCCATTGTTTCTAGTCCTCCCATCCGATATTATGTTAAAAATTCCTTCCCCTGCCTTTCTGTCAGCAGATCTTTTTTTTTACACGAGTGTTGTGGTTTTGAATGTTACTGACTTGAGTTTATTGAAATTCCTGTAATAAGTTTAACATATGGCTATTAAATGTCAGCCTGTAACAAATAAACAGCCTGTAACAAAAAAAGAATTGGATAATTTTACCTTTATGGAAAAAACTAACTTTTCATATTTCCAGTTTTTATTGTCTTCTTTTTTTCAACTGTGTAAGCACTTCAAGAATCGATGCACGTCTGTGTAGACATGGAGACTGAAAGGAGATGAGAACATAAGCTATTGATCAAGCAAGCTGGAACAAAATTACTCATTAGTTAAAAATGGCTAATGATGAGAGCACGATGATCTGCCTTAGGCTGACATCAGTGTGATGCATCCAGGAAAGGGCAAATCCAGTAGTAGAATGAATTGGGCAGGATGTTTACTGTAGTGATAACACTGTATTTATGCCATTTTCCAAGTCCCTGTGGAGACACATCTGAAGTTACATGCAAATAATTGGAACTCTACGGGCTCTGAAGATTAATTCAAACTAGAGCAAACAGAGGATCTGTGAGGAGGGTATAGGTCACTTGTCACACCAGCACGGAGCAACTGGGACTTGTTGAGTTGCCAGGATAAAGACTGGGATGTGGGAGGTGGAAGAATGCTGCAACTCTCAATAAATTAAAAAGCCAAGGATTAAAATACCAGGGAGGGATAAAAGATTAAAAGAAAAGGCGCTGTTTTCAAAAAGAATAAGCAATTTGGACAGAAATATATTCAGAAGACAGTTTTCAAATGTCAGAGTTAGACATGGTTATACCAGCCATCTGATACTGATAGGAGGTATAAAAATATCTAAAGCACTTTAAGGTGGAGTTTAGAGCAGCTTTTGTAAATCTGTGGAAACAATTCTGTGAAATGGATGTCTGAGGTCATGGACTACTCATGGACTAGGTCTACAGAGCCCGTGAGTTCAAGTAATTAATATATACGTGCATCTTTATCTCCTATAAGTTTGCGTCTTCATATGAGACTTAAGCCATCTTCTTACTATATAAATAAGATTTCCATGTGTTCGTGTTCTCTAACTTCATTTATAATCCAAAACTTGAGGTTCTTTTGGAGAACTGTTCGTCTCTACCTGGTTTTAATGTATTGAAATCCACCTGAAAACCTTTGTGATTATTTCATAGGAAGAAGTAAAATGTCATCTACTATTCCTTATTCCCTAGCATGAAACAAATGCCATTGACAGGAAAAGCGTGTAAAATGTTTGCTTAAACTCTGCAGCCCTTCTGTATTGACTTTCTTTGATAAATATTAAAGGGCAGATGCCACTTTTGACTTTCCTGGAATTCGAGCAATCAGATGTGCCAAGATAAGTAAGCAAATCACCCTTATGTCTGCGAGTGAAGTAAAACCAAATAAATGGGTGAATGTTCTTCATAGGAGATATTATTCAAATATCCTGCTGCTAAGCCCAAGGAGCTTTGAGCCCTTGTAGGGCACTAGGTGCTTCTTGGTGGCACTTCTGTTCAGAGAAGGTTTTTAATGTGTTTGCACATTGTAAACTTAGTGACTTGTATTACCAAAAAATTCTGTATCTCTGAATTCTTATTAATTTTAAACATCTTTAATTAATCTTACTCTGAGTATATAAGATGTGTAAAAAGGCAACTAATAAGCAATAAGCTTAAGTGATAAAACCTTTGGCACATACATGTCTGTAATGAAGAACACTTCTGTTTTACTGTGTCATGTATGGTGATATCTACCTGTAATACATCGTTGGTAAGATACAAGGGGTATGTGTAATCCTTCAACAGAGTGTTCCTTGGACTTACAGACTAGAGAAGAACATCTTTGACTGAGTACAGAGCTATTTATTTGATAAGCTGAATTTCTTCACAGAAACATAAGGAAATGGTGCTGTGGGAAAGTTTTTTGTCCATTCATTTCTGAGAGTAATTTAAAGTATAATTGTAGCTTTTGTTTACCTACTGACTTCAGTATTGAGTACAGAGAAAAATCTTGGCTAGAAGGATTTTACCTGGATAAATAGCTATCTGTTGCTGCTGCTGTCCCCTTCCATACCATCACTCAGCTACATACTCTAATGTACAGAGCCCAGCAGCCTGGCTGGCACTGAGGTGCAGGTTACAAGTTATACACAGTCATCTTTAGTGTGCCTTTATTTTATTTATTTTTTTTTAATTTCAAATCTAACTTAAATTCTTTCCATTTTACAAAGTAAGGAACTTTGCTGCAGGCTATTGTAGAATTGACATGGTCTGCCTGGGAGCTTATCCCACTGCTTCTTCATTTGTGAAAGGGATGTAAAACTGTCACACCATGATTTGCTCAGATGAATTGTGAGTTGGGGAAGGAGTGTGAGCAACGTCTGAAGCTGCTGCCTGCTGAGGTCTCTTTAGTATGCAGTACCATGCCTGCAGTACATCAGAGACTGCAATGTGTCCTTCAGCCACGGAAATATTTTTTTCCAAATGGTATCTCTGTCTCCTGGTTTTAAAATACATTTTAACTTTACCCTTTGTACATCTTAGTTCGATTTCTTCTCTCGTATGTTCTCAGGAGGTCATTTCAAATTAAAATGGCTAGCTGTTTAACAGACCTGAATGTAATTTTGAAATAACACAGACCTTATGTCAGCTTCTATCAAACCCTGAACATTTCTGCCAACATAGCTCCTCTTTGTGCTAGAAACCAGCTTGTTGTGATGAGTGGTTCTGTGGAAGAGCACAGCTGGGATGGTTTTGTGGATGCTAACACCATCTTTTTTTCTTTCCTCCATTTTATTTGAAGTTCCTCCAGAGTTCCTGAAGCGACCTACAAATATTTATGCTCATGAATCCATGGACATTGTGTTTGAATGTGAGGTGACTGGAAAACCTACTCCAACTGTCAAATGGGTCAAGAATGGGGACATGGTGATCCCAAGTGACTACTTCAAAATTGTTGTAAGTGTGTTGTCTGTTTTGCAGATTTTTAACCTGTAACATGTACATTTGAAAGCAGAATTCTTTTAGGAGCAGCTTATTATTTTCAAAGCATTGATCTTTTGGAAGAGAAATGACTTTTGAAACCTTAAATGCTCTGTAATTCAGTCATTTCACTGAAATGCTGAGACATGTTGCTTATGTTGTATAAGTCTGGTTTTCATAATTTAGTTTTTCCATGAGAGACAGACATGCACACAGTGACAAAAACACACTTCGGTTGATTTTGTGAGCACTGACTGACTGTGTTTTCTGCTGTCATCTGTACCTGATAAAAATACCCCATCCCTGTAAAAATCCAAGGTCAGTTTGGATGGGACTCAGAGCAATCCAGTCTAGTTGAAGATGCCGTGGCTCACTGGTAAGGTTTGACCTTTAAAGCTCTCTTTCAAACCATGATGTTTCATGATTATATGAAATCACAGTTTCAAACAGGAGTTTAAATACAAATAAAGCTAAGTTGTGGAGGATGAGTTTTAGATGTAGGTAAAAGTCATTACTTAGAGGTAGTTGAGAATTTAATGGTTGTATAATTGGCTATTCCTGGTGTTGTGGGGTTGTAACAGTGAGCCATGCAGTTATATTCAGTGCTTAAAATATCATAAAAATGGCTGTGGAAATGTTATGACTTGCTAGTGATATGTGATGCTAGAAAATGATAGCCATTAGTAAGAACTTCTGCTGCTTTGTGATGCCATATAATTTGAGGATTTGGTGCAAGGAAGATGAAATCTGATGGGAACTCCAAATTGACTTTCCCCTATTACTGTTAGAAAGTCTCTCCTGTCACAGTAATGTGCCATAATAACGCTGTTGTTTTTGAAATTGTGAGCCATTTTAAAGCATTGGATTTTTTCTTTTGCTTTTCAGAAAGAACATAACCTGCAAGTTTTGGGTCTGGTGAAATCAGATGAAGGGTTCTATCAGTGCATTGCAGAAAATGATGTTGGAAATGCCCAGGCTGGAGCCCAGCTGATAATCCTTGACCTCGGTAAGATAAACTATCACAGTAGAATGCTGACAAAAGATGGGGTGCAACAATTTAATGGGACCTATGCCTCAGGTCCCTTTTCTGGAGTTATATCTATAACTCAGCTAGAGTAGGATGTTTTTTCATGAATTGTATGAGTGATTCATTGTCACATTCTGTGCACTTAGGAGAATTTGAGGAAATCCTTAAATTATTCCTTGTATTCTGGAAAAAATAATTTAAAAATAATTGGCACAAAAGCCTGTGATACTGTTTGATGCTGAAATTTAAATATAGTAACAGCCAAAGGGACAACCATCACTGAAATAATAAAACTGAAATAAGTGCTTGCATAGTACACCACAGACAAAGTATTTCACACACAAGTCATTCCAGTATCAGAAGCTTTTTTCTATTATTAGTATGAAAAAGCAGTGAGCTTTGTCATTTCTGCAAACTCTGGCTGCAAGAAATGTTTGAGTTGCAGCTGCAGTTTTAGATAAATACTTGTTATTGTGCTCCAGTCAGTGGAGTTACCACTAATGCTCACCTTCTTGCAATCTCCTGCATGCACATTTCAGGTGTTAAAAGAGAATAATTACTGTTACCATTAAAGCCCTACTGTCTCCCAGGAAAAAGGCAGTACTGGTGCTAAGGCATCAGATTGTTTTCCTATTTCAGTTCACACATTTCTAAAAGCTCAAGGAAGAAAACAGAAAGGGAGACAAATGGAGAGACAAGTCAGACAAAATATTAATTCTGTGCTTTTGGTTTGCCTGTCTTTTTGGGTTATTGTTTGACATTGTTTCAAAATTTTAATTTCTTTTTTATTTGGCTGGTAAAGATGTAGGAGAATCTTCTGTATAGTCAGAAGTGTGACGTAACTTCACACTTGCAATTTTAACAGATGTGAATCTGCTAGACCTGGTTTTGATGTTCAACTTACAGAAAGCAAACTTTTACAAGTGTGCCATAAAGAGAGAGATTTTCCATTTCTTACTGCAGAGTAGTAGTTGGACACTTGTAACTTTTTCTGAATTCTCATTTTGGGTGTGGGTACGTTTCATTGCTGGCGTGTACTTTCCAGAATTTTTTGGGCAATGGAAGGTGCCTTCTGCTGGATTTAATGACTTAAATACTACAGAGCTGTGGTATTCCAACCTTCCAGCAGTGCTGGGCACCCAGACCTAGCAGTGGCCTACTGTTACCAGGTTCCTAGAAAAACTAATAAATGTGGTTCTCTTAGATGCCTGTGGTAGTTTCCTGATCTTCCAATGGGAAGCATTGTTCCTTATTTTCCACCTTATAAAAAAACTTGGGTTTGGAGGTTTTGGTACTTTCACCCAGTTCCCAGGAGTACTTTCAATTACTGTTACTGTTCTTATTGTAGTTCCTGTGGTCTCACTCTTCTTCCTTTCCCTTCCTGCTGTTTGCCTGGTGGTTTCTCCTTCCTTTTCTGCTCTGGCACCGTGTTCTGCTGAAGGACTTTGCCTTATAATGCTGTCCTTTTTCTTTTGCATGCTGCCAAAGGATTATGGAAACAGTGTTGGTGGAGTCACATTTTGGGTGTAAAGATGCACACCCTGAGTCATACTGTTCTGTTCTATAGCCTGCAGTGTTCTTAGCAATGCACTCCCTGTGTAACACTGATGCATTTTAGTTGTTTTCCCACAGTAGAAACAACTGCACAGTGTATCACTGAAAGTGCATCCTTTGTTTGTTGCTGTTGAGTAGTAGCTTAACAAGTAGTGTGACCAGGAATGGATGTGCTGCATCTTACTAGGTATGATCGATGAAAACTGATATAATATCCTCAGTGAAAGAAAGCACATATATATGTTTTCTTATTTTCATGCCCTCTCACATTAATGAATGGCAAGGAAGGAAATGATATACAGACAAATCAAGTGAGGGTACCATAAATAGTTGTTCTTTCATGACAGGTATCTTTATGTGAAAACTGAAAACTCTGATTTGACCAAAAACTACACCAAACACTTCAGTTGTTAATTTAAAGATTTAAAAAAAATAATAAATTATACCATTATGCCTGATGATGTTGAATGACTACTTTGCCAATTTAAAACGGAATGTCAGTGAATAAGTAAGTGTTCATCAAAGTTGTTCTTCCTGACTAGCAGGATGTCCCTTCCCTTGCTGTTCCCTGCTTTCTCCTTCTTAAATGGAACTGGCAAATATCTGGCTCTTAACAAACTGTTTCCCTTTAGCCCTGTGGCTTATCACATCAATTTGATCCTTAAGATATTAAATCTGTGTTGTAAAGTAGAACTCTTACAGAGTTATGGAAGGTCTCAAACAGGCCACAGGCATTCTTTATGGATCTGCTCTGCAGAAGTGGTGCAAGACCATTGCCCAAGCGCCTATTGATGGTGGAGAAGTCAGTAATGAGGGTGGGGCTGATGAGTTTGGGTAGTTGGACAAAGACAAACTACTCAGTCTTTGCAGAAAATGTGCTGAGAAAGATCAAGGTAGAGATAAACCACTAAAAGTGCAAACTCTTACCTGTTAGAATAAGTATAATATAATTTTTGATCAGAATGAAATTTTCTTTTGGGTTGATATTTTTATTTGAGGTTAATTATGGATTGCCCCTGAATTAATTTGAGGTTATTTTGGTTAATCCGAGGTTGCTCCTGAGCTGGGGCAACCCCAAGCACAGATACAGGCTGGGTGAAGAGTGGCTTGAGCGCAGCCCTGAAGAGAAGGGTTTGGGGCTGTCACTGAATGAAAAACTCAACACTTGCAGCCCAGAAGGCCAACTGAATCCTGGGCTGCACCAAGAGAAGTGTGGCCAACATTTCAAGAGAGGTGATTTTGTCCCTCTGCTCAGCTCTGGT
>VZTY01015835.1:0-11130 GCA_013400935.1 Turnix velox
TGTTGAGTTGCTATTTCAAGAGTTAGTGGTCAGTTAAAAAGAAAATACTTATCCCAGTATCATAGGACTCTTGTATTTTGTTTGATGACTGTAATTTTGAAACATATTGCATTTAACAGCTAAACAGGTGACAAAATAGATAAACAATCAAAGCAGCCTCTTTGGTGGGGTTATGTATCACCAATACAGCATGTCCTTCCATCTGAAATTCAAAGGCAATGCAGAATTTTCATCTTCAAAAAGCTGGAATGGGGAAACCTACCGTGTACATTTCCCTTTTTCTGTTGCATATTTATTACTTCAACCAAAGGAGGTGACTTCTTGGTGGTGATTAACCTAAACCAACAAATAGTGCTCTTGGAAACATCTGCTGCATGAGGAAGGCAGGCAGTGAAGAGTGTATGGTATGTGTGCTGCTGAAATCTGATGGGCTTAATTAAAATAAATAGTGGGATAAGATCTCTTGTTTTGATTTCCTTGTCTGCTGTTACCTCACTCCACCACCTTGGCTTATTCACTTCAGCTTACTGAGTTGTAAAATGTGTTCCATAATATTTACTTGATTTACTGTGATTAAATCCTCTTTTATTAGTTTGGGTCCCCTTTGTTCTAGTTATTGTATACACTTATAAGAAATCAAAGTCTGTGCTTCAGGGAAGGTATTGCCTTCATAAATAATGTAGGTAGTGGCAGCAAGAAATTCTAGAATGAATTAGGGGAAGTTGGGCAGCTGGGAATGCAGCTAAATTACAGCCCTTTTTGCAAAGAAAGTTGAGAGTTGTTGAGTATTGAACCAACATCTAGTTTTTCACTAATAGGTGTGTTATCTGCCCTTTTTTCTAATGGGGCTGATTTAAATTTTGAAGATTTGTTAAAAGATTTTCTGAAATTCTTGAAAGCTTATAAACAGGATTACATAAGCCATATATGTGTTTTATGTGAACTGTACATAGTAAGACATGTAAAACAAGTATCTTGTAGGAGTGGGCTTTTATAAACACCTTTTTTATCATGTTGACAAATGGAGAACTTTGTACTTTTTTAAATTAAAACAACAGCTGATTTGTCATGCATTTTAATATGAGCTAACTTTGGTGTTTTCCTCCTTCCGTGTCCTCACATAATTTCTAGAACTGGTTTTAGCAGTTATGTGGATTTAAGTGCTGCATCTGGAGTCAAATCCTCCTAATTTAGCTTTTAAGTTAAAAATGCATGTGTTCATGATTCATATGCAAGACAACCTATAACAAAGCTCAGCTTTGTTGGTCACTCCATAGCACTGTAGAAACATTATACACAGGCTGTTTGAAACTAACTACAGAAAGGTATGCTGTGGTGAGCACTCGCCTGGATTTTTAAAGCTATTTTAGCATCCTCACACAGTACCTCTGTGGTATAAATTTCTGCCAACAGTAAATACAAATTAAGTGTGTCTCCAACCCATTCTGTGACATTATGGCAAAACATTTTGAAATTTTGCCAATATAAGATATAAGCAAAAGTGCTACTGGCTCTACCCTGCTACTGTAAATGTAAAACATGAAAATAATGATTAATGAGTACTGGATGGAATTCAATCGTGCCCAGGAAATTCAAAGACTGAACAGGCAAAAGTGGTAGAAGTATGTATCATGGCTCTGGGGCATCATTTGTTTTCTTGAAACCTTATTCTTTTCCTGAGATCTGCTAGAATTCAGGGGAGATCAATAGCATTTGATTACCCTGGGAAGGAAGGGATGGTTCTAGATGGTGCTAATGAATGGTAATTTCATTCTGGCTCTGTTTTTCCTTCCCACTTTCTTCCCATCTGCCAAATTCACTGTACTTTGGCACTGCTTGGTCTGTGACCTTTTTATTTGACTTGTTTCTGAGGTTTGTTTCTTATTTTCCTTTATTACCCACATCCTCTAACTTAAGCACTTGCCACTGCTTATACATCTTTCTCCAAAGACAGGGATCATCATCCACATCCAGGAGGAAATGTTCAGCCAGGATTAAGAGCTAAACATCAGCTGCTAAGTTAAAAGTAAGTAGGAGAGCGAACAGTGAACAACAGCTTTTCTCCAGTTTTTTAACATATTCATGTAGCATCTTGGAGAGTGCTCATGTCACAGGAAGACATGGGAAAAGAATGAAGACAATGTTGTGAGTTGCACTTCACTGTCTTGAAAAATGTGCTTACTCTTATTCTTTCTTTTTCTGTCACACCTTTGCACCTTCCTAAGCTGCGCCATAGCAAAAGCATGTCTACCTAACTGCTGCTCAGGTGAGTGATTTGTATTTTCAAGTTCCATTTAGTATATAAAGTAGGAGGTACTTTTGCTTATCTGTTATGATTTACCTATTGTAAGCCAACATTCATTTAACTCAATGTATTTTTTCTTTAAAAATCATCTTGCCTGTATCTTGGAAATCTGTATGGCTCTGAATGACATACAAGCTACATCTGATTTGGGATAGAAGATATTCTGTTACATTCCTTTAATGCTATATTTATATGACAGGTAAAGTCAAGAGAAGAGAACGATTATGTCACTTAAGCTGAAGACTCTTCAAAAGGTCTTAGCTGCCACTGCTAGAATTATCTTCTATTTACTTCATTCTGATCACATTTAGGTAAGTTAATACTTTTGTAGCTGTAATTTTTGTTTTGTGATTGCGTAATAGTTCTGCAACGAAACTGAAAAGAAATAAGTAATATATTCGCAGTGAATTTAGTGTCATTAAGATGAAGCATATCATTTCCTTAAAACTTTACATGGCAAGAGATTTAAAATGTGTGTTAATTAATAGATACAGATTACTGTAATCACATCCAGATATAAATGACTATAATCATGTCCGCTTAAATCTTCCAATGATTATAATGCCATCGTTTCAGTGTCATGTTTCTAAGATATTAATTTCTTGTCGGGTGTAGTTTTTCAATGGGGTTTAACTGTATATCTTAGTACATGTTGGTCTCAGGGGACATAAATACCACTTTCAGTGGCAAAAAAGGCAGGAGAACTTTATGTAGGTGTATGTGCAAATCAGAGAATTTTAAATCCATATTTGCCTGACTACCAGAGTGCAATGTCATTGCTACCTTTGTTGAAAACAGTTTGAGGGGATTCCACAGGGAAACTAGAATCCAAGGGAGACATGCAATGGTGACGTTGGCTTAAAATGAGTGGGCAGAATTAAAAACATTTCAGAAGACTCTGTGGAAGTGTGATCACAAGGGTGTTAAGCCACCTCTTTCGCTGCTGCTCTATGAGAGTCCTGGAATTTACCAGGGCATTGCACTCACAAAACTCCATTGTACTATGGATTAAAGTGACTTAAAAATTGTTACAATGGTGGTATTTTTTACAAATTTAAGGGTGAACTGCTCCTACTTTCATCAAAATTAATATATACCTTTGCAAGCCAAAACAAGGGAGAGGAGTCAGTTTTGTAGCATTTTTTTGAATGTCACTTTTTCCAGAGTAAGGGAGGAGGAACTGTTTTGCACCAGAAGCTTCTGCAGAGTAGTCAAAGGAAGGCATTCACAAGTTACAGATGTTTACAAGGAGAGGGAAATTTTTTTCCCCTCTCTCTCTTTAGGGAAGATTTTTATTAAAAATTAGTGTGTGTGTGGTTTGTTTTTTTAAAAAGTGCTTCCTAAGTCTGAACTGTTTTCCAAGCCTCTCACTTATTTCACTCCTTGCTTGATACCGTCTTTGAACACCTATACTTTAAATAATTGTACTTTTGAGAAATTTATTGTCCAGTGAAATATTTTCCTTATTTCCTCTTAATGACTGGTCCTGTTCATTGAGAAGATCTATGTAAATAATATCATTACCTGGGCAGAGAATTAATAATCTTTAATAGCTTAAATTCTGTGAACAATCATCCCATGAAGAACTCCTTGCATGAATAGTCCTGGTAAATTTAACAGGACTCTTCATTTGACTCTTCATTACTCACTTAGGTGTTGAAAATCAAAATGTCAGTGTTCCTCTCCCACATTCTTCCTGTTTCTTTGTGCAAGAAAGACAACATATGAACATCAGATGGCATTTTTAGTCTAATATGTCCCAAATAAGGATTTAATGTAGACTAAACAACTATTTTGAATATTGGCTGTAACTGTTCATTATTGGAAATGTTTTGAATTTTTCTGTTCATTTCCTAGCTTTTAGTTCTTGATTTAAATCATCTGTAGTGCTCTGACTTAGTGTGTTCACTTGATATTTCACATTTATGATACCTGTTTAACAAATTTAACAATCTCTACAGTTGGTTGTGTTTCACCTTAAGTGAAGTATTACTTGACAAAGGTTCTGAAATGAATTATTTCAGTCTGGAGAAGAGAAGATTCTGGGGGACCTCATAGTAGCTTATCAACACGTGAAGAGGGCCTACAGAAAGGCTGGGGTAGGACTTTTTCATAGGTTATAGGATGGCAGGAATAATGGATGCAAATTGGAAGAGGGTGGGTTTAGGGTGGATAGAAGAAAGAAGACTCTGGAACATGTTGTCTAGACAGGTTGTGGATGCCCCTTCTCTGGAGATGTTTAAGGCCAGGCTGGATGAGGCATTGAGCAACCTGGTCTAGTGGGAGGTGTCCCTGCCCATGGCAAAGGGTGTGGAATTAGATGTTCTTTAAAGTCCCTTCCAAACCAAACCATTCTATGATTTATCTAAGAAGCTCAAACCTGTGTCCTGCTGAAAAGGCACAGCATAGTTGTTTAATGGTAAATGTGCATTCATACACATACAATAAGCTGTAGTATACTTATAGTGGCTGGAAAAAGCTGCCTTTTTTTGGTTGGCATGAGGTTACTTCAAAAGTCTCCATTTTCCCTGTAGGTACTAAAGCTATCCAATTACACTTATTATTTATTACAATGAGCAAGTTCTTGCTACAGCCATTTCACAAATCATATTTTAATTATTGATAAAATAGACATTTTTCTGAGCCAGTTAGTAAAAATGATCTTAATCAGTCTGAGTTTATGGATGCAAGTATGTAAAATTTCCTATAGTGATTTTTGGGTTTGTTTGTCTTTTTTAGTCTAGTATATTATCCTTGATCCTAATGATAAAATAAAATCTAATGACATTTAATTTAGGCTGAAGGTGAGTCAACTCTATCTGATCTGTTGCTGCCGAGAATGTTAACTGATTCAGCCTGTAATTAGGTCTCTGTAACATCTTCCTCCTAGAGAAAGAGACAAATGGATTCCCCAGTTGTTTTCCTTGTGGTCACCAAAGCAACACAGGGACACACCTGAGTGACAGGTTCTTTTATTCATTTGGAATTTTTAGTCACAGCTTAACACTTGTCAGCTTCAAAGTATAGACTGTTGGGAAATGACTGTCACATCATGTGATACAGTGGTTGTAGGGCTGCTAAGAACACAGATTGTTTGATTTTTTTTATTTTTTTTTTTCTTCCATAGCTGAGGTTAACTGTCTGGACAGCTGCAAGTCAGGCCTTCAAGACACACTGCTTTATCTGATTGGTCTCAGTCTTGATCTGGCACATGAAAGGAAACATGAGGAAGTTTCAAGCAGAGATCGTTTTGCAAGTCCAAAGATGAGGGTAAGGTCAAATTCGCTTGCATTTTCACAGTATCTCATTACAAACATAAAACAAAGTGCCATGCAGACAGAAAAAGGTTTCATGCAGCACCTTCAGGAGATTTATATTGATGGAGCATTTTTCATGTTCTGTTTGTCAGGAACAAAGAAAAATACCACAATAAAGAAAGAGCAGTGATTTTTATTTTTTTTTTAAAGGTGACTCTTCTAGAGAGTAAGCATATGGTGATTTTATCTAAGTTTTGACATTTAAATTGCACAGGTCTTTCCAACATCCCACGAGGCTCCAGGGCAACATTAGCATTTAGTGAAGGAGTAAGTTGTCATTATTCATGTTTCATTAATTCAGCCTATAACATTGCTGAAACTGCTTTTCTCCTATAGGTAACTACCACTTCTTCAATGCATTCAGAACAGTGGAGGGGACTGCAGGAACCTCAGGGGATGGGAAAATAGACTAGTTTTAATTTTATTTTATTTTTTTAATAATACCCCTTGTGGTTATCGTGAGCTGTATATGAAATCTCAGAATTTTAGCCTGCAGGGTGGAAGGAGATGTCTCTGCCCAATCAGGCTCAGAAAAAACATCCCCCGGTCCTATGGATGAGCATCACCTTAAAAGCAATTCTTACCTACTGGAGACCAGTCTCAGGGATGGCTCCTGGTTTGTAAAAGTTTTCTTAATTCAACCAAGGTTATATTTTCCTAATTACTCATTTGTCTAAAAATTTTTAGATCTTAAGTGTGTGTAGAAGTGTCTTCTGCTTAGGAGGCAGCCTGTTCGATACACTCAGATGTTAGGACAATTGCTACATAATTTTCATCACTTTAGAAGTCTCTTCATTTACCAATTCTGAAAGTTTCAGATTATCCCTCTGCTTTTCTGTTCTGTTTTCATAATTTTTTCATAATACCATGAAACCATGTTTGATTTCCCATAATGCTTTCTTCCCAGGAGAGATGATCTCCACACAAATTTATCCAGATCAATCTGTGTCCAATCTGTTACTGGCTTGATCAGATAGAAATGGATGATATCAGTGGAGCTGGCATATAGCTCCTAACCCTTCCTGCTGGTACATTCAATACTTGAAAATACCAAAGGTCTAAATTTAAAAGATCTGCAAAATCATTGTCCCCTTTCCAAGAGAGGGAGAATCCCCTATATGTGTCTCATCCCTCTAGAAATTTTAATTTGAAATAACTTTTTTTCTTGATTGGTCTTTATTCCCTTTCAACTTCTATGGCATGCTCTATTTGCCCAAAATACATTCCTAGCTGATTATTTTGCAGTTTATTTCTAAAACTGATGAGTTTTCGCCTTTTAGTGGACTTGTTTTTCCTTCCAAAAGCAGAATCTTTCATTATGAATTTTCAAAGAGCAAATCAATCTCACTAAGCTGCCACACTTTTAATGCTAATTATTTTTCCATTTGCTGTGTGTTTCTTATTCCACATCTGCATTAAGATAATTTCTGGGTTTCCCCCTTTAAAAAATAATATTAGCACTGGTTTACATCCCTTTACTTTCTATGTTTATTAAGCATTTTTGGCTCAGCTTTGTGAATGTTTGTCCTCAATTTTTTTTAACATTTGTTGGAAAAATGCATCTTTACTGCTTCTGCTGTTAGCTGATATTAGCCATAAATTGGGTACTTCAGCTCTAATTCAGTTCCTAGTTCTCCTAAGATGCTGTCAAAAATTATTCTCTGTCAGTCAGCCTTCTATCAAAGGATCAGGGAGAACAATTCATAATCAGAGAATCATGGAATGAGTTGGGTTGGAAGGGACTTTAAAGATCATCTAGTTCCAACCCCCCTGCCACACGCAGGGACTCCTCCCAATAAACCAGATTGCTCAGTGCCTTAAACACCTCCAGAGAGGAGGGAACCAGAACCTCTCTGGGCAGCCTGTTCAGTGTCTCACCACCCTCACCATAAATAATTTCTTTCTTAAATCTAGCCTGAGTGGCCAGAACAGATGAGATACCTGTCTGGGTAACAACAGGTTGGGAAGATGTTCTAAAAGCTGAAGAATAAGGCTCAAGTGACACACTATACCAGTACTTCAGTCAAAAGATTTGATTTCCACTGGAGAAGTTATGCTAGATGGAAAAAAATTTAGAAAATTGCTAAGCTTTATATATACTCAAAATAACAAGTTTTTCTTGAAAGGTGCCTCACTGGCTGGTAGAGCCTCTCTCTGAACATAGGCTGCCTCAGAAACCCAAATGTTTTGTTCCCTGATTTTTAATTATTTTTTTGCATTCTACCAAATGTATTTAATTACATTGCTAAATTTACTCCTTAATTTACACATAAATGTGCCAGTCCCCTTCTGTTCCTGTCTATCTTAGAAGCAGCATGAGAAATTCAGTTTTTTCCTCACTTTTCAGCAGAACACAATCATAATTATTTTTTAAATAGAAAATAAACTCATGCTGGGGATCTTATGTTTTGACAGGCAACATTTAAAAAACCAAAGATTGATGGCCTCTTGCACTCAAAATTCCTTATTATTATACTGCAATTTGAATTATTCCAGCTGGTTTAAGGGATCTTTTTTTCTAGGCATAAGCCCAATTTTTTTCCCCTCTAGCTTACAGAGAAATATACAATAGATAATATAACACTTGCTGCATAGTTGTAATTGACTGGGAGATACATTTTAATTATACATTTTGTCTATATATACACTTACTGTAAGCAAACAGTAAGAAATCCCAATACTATCTATACAGGACAGTCATACAGATTATTCAGATACTTTAGTATATGGAATCAAATAACTTTTTTACAATTAAAATGGGCAGAAAAATTTCTCATGATGCAACTTTACTAGCAAAGTTATCCTCTGATATTTAAAAAGGGAAAGAAGGGGAGGACCCAGGAAACTACAGGCCAGTCATTCTCACCTCTGTGCCTGGCAAAGTCATGGAGCAGATCCTCCTAAAAGGGTTGCAAAAACACATGGAGGGTGACACAGAGGTGATTGGAGGCAACCAACATGGCTTCACCAGGGGTAAATCATGCCTGACCAATTTGGTAGCCTTCTATGATGGAGTAACATCATCGGTGGACAAAGGAAGGGCAACTGACATCATCTACCTGGACTTGTGCAAGGCATTTGACACTGTCCCGCATGACATCCTGGTCACCAAACTGAAAAAGAATGGGTTTGATGGATGGACCACTCGCTGGATAAGGAGCTGGTTGAATGGTCGAACTCAAAGAGTTGCAGTCAATGGCTCCTTGTCCAAGTGGAAACCAGTGACAAGTGGTGTTCCCCAAGGATCAGTACTGGGACCAGTGCTATTTAACATCTTCGTAGGAGATATGGACAGTGGGATCGAGTGCACCCTCAGCAAATTTGCAGATGACACCAAGCTGTGTGGTGCAGTTGATACACCTGAAGGAAGGGATGCCATCCAGAGGGACCTTGACAGGCTTGAGAGGTGGGCCCAAGCCAACCTCATGAAGTTCAACAAGGCCAAGTGCAAGGTCCTGCACCTGGGTCGAAGCAATCCCAAGCACAGATACAGGCTGGGTGGAGAGTGGCTTGAGTGCAGCTCCGTAGAGAAAGACTTGGGTGTGTCAGTTGATGACAAACTCAACATGAGCCAGCAGTGTGCACTCGCAGCCAAGAAGGCCAACCAAATCCTGGGTTGCATCAAGAGGAGTGTGACCAGCAGGTCAAGAGAGGTGATTTTACCCCTCTACTCGGCACTGGTGAGACCCCACCTGGAGTATTGCGTCCAGTTCTGGAGCCCTCAACACAGGAAGGACATTGAGCTATTGGAGAGGGTCCAGAGAAGGGCCACGAAGATGATCAAAGGGTTGGAGCAACTGCCCTATGAGGACAGGCTGAAGGAGTTGGGGTTGTTCAGCCTGGAGAAGAGAAGGCTCAGAGGGGACCTCATAGTAACTTATCAGTACCTGAGGGGGTCCTACAGAAAGGCAGGGGAAGGAATTTTTAACATAATATCAGATGGGAGGACTAGAAACAATGGATATAAATTGGAGGGGGATAGATTTAGACTAGATATAAGAAAGAAATTCTTTGCAGTGAGGGTGGTGAACCACTGGAACAGGTTGCCCAGGGAGGTTGTGGATGCCCCATCTCTGGAGGTGTTCAAGACTAGGCTGGACAAGGCACTGGGCAGCCTGGTCTAGTGGGAGGTGCCCCTGCCTATGGCAGGGGGGTTGGAACTCGATGATCTTTAAGGTCCCTTCCAGCCCAAACTATTCTATGATTCTATGTCAATACATGTGGCAGTTAATGCCCTTAGGAGTAAGAATACAACACACTGATCCTGCCCTGATTGTGGGATAGCTGATATCTGGGATGTGAAGGTAGCTACACGAACCAACCTACCCCACTGTTTTTGCAACTACTGTTTCCCACCATTGTTGGTGTTCCCAACTCTGCCATTTTAATAAGATCTAACTGTATTTTTAAACAGTGATTGCATTTGAGGTGCCTTCTGTAAAGGATTTTCTATTCTCTTAAAGGGCTTTCTGGCTGCTGATATCCTAGAAACATAAATGCATCCATTAGTCTGGTTCTGGCAAATGGGGACTTTCTGGAAGGGAATTCAAGTGTTTATTGTTCAGCAGTGAGGAATGGACATAATGAGTAGCGACATTATGGGCAAAATGGTTCTCTACTGCCTCGATGGCAGTTGTGGCTACTAGGACCTGCTTTAGGAACCTCATATGGAACTTACTTCTAGGTGGTATAGGGGTGGATCCTGGGATCAGCCTTAGATAAAATAAAATAATGTCATCTCTGGAGGAAGATAGAGAAAATCCATACAGGAAGTATCCACCAAGAGAATTTAACAGAATGTCAACATCTGACTTGAAGACCCTGAGACAGAAATTGCTGGAAGATGGGAGAGGTCACCCAGGAAAGTATAATTTCCTCTCCCATTACTGTCTTTTCTGTTTATCTTCTATCACATAGGATAATTTGTCTTAACCTAGTACAGCTATTCCCACGTCTTACATTAATTTCTATGGAATTCTTGATACATAATGGATATTTATATGTCCATTTTAGCTGGTATGTGAAATAGGTTTGTTTTTTTTTACATCCCCTGCTGAGCCAAAGGGGGCCAAAATACTCTCCTAGAAGGTGTTTCACAGAAAATGCTTAGCCTGGGTTCTGCTTTTCAGGGCAATCCTGTATCCACTGATAGTAGAGGGAGGTAAAACAACTGAGATGGCTGATGTGAGCTGCAGAGTGTTGAGTGGTTTCTTCTCACACCAACATGTCTATCACCACTGAACGTACCCTCTTAACACAGAAAACGTAGTCTGTGGGCTGTGACACAGCCCAATAAAAGCTTGTGTGGGGCTGTATCAAAACACCACATCAGATTCAACTGGGCATAACAATTGTAATGCAATTATTTCATAGCTACAAGCAGAAGAAGACACAAGGAGTCTTTTCATTGGGTGCATGTGGCTTTTTATCACTGTTTAGCTGTAGTGTAAAGTTCACCATCTCTCTCAAGCCCCCAGGAGACACCTCTTGACCCTCCACCAGTGCCCA
>VZTY01015835.1:11511-33216 GCA_013400935.1 Turnix velox
TTATATGTCCATTTTATCTGGTATGTGAAATAGGTTTGGGATTTTTACATCCCCTGCTGAGCCAAAGGGGGCCAAAATACTCTCCTACAAGGTGTTTCACAGAAAATGCTTAGCCTGGGTTCTGCTTTCCAGGGCAATGCTGTATCCACTGATAGTAGAGGGAGGTAAAACAACTGAGATGGCTGATGTGAGCTGCAGAGTGTTGAGTGGTTTCTTCTCACACCAACATGTCTATCACCACTGAACGTACCCTCTTAACACAGAAAACGTAGTCTGTGGGCTGTGACACAGCCCAATAAAAGCTTGTGTTGGGCTGTATCAAAACACCACATCAGATTCAACTGGGCATAACAATTGTAATGCAATTATTTCATAGCTACAAGCAGAAGAAGACACAAGGAGTCTTTTCATTGGGTGCATGTGGCTTTTTATCACTGTTAAGCTGCAGTGTAAAGTTCACCATCTCTCTCAAGCCCCCAGGAGACACCTCTTGACCCTCCACCACTGCCCAACATGATGATGGGGCAGCCCAGCGTCGCTGTGAATAGCTGTCATTCTGAGTTCTCCTTTGCTGCCAGAACTGTCACAAGCTGAGAGCCCAATGGAGAAACAATGTGAGAAGATTTGCAGGGTGGGACAGAGGGCAGGACTGCAAGATGTGGGGTGATGCCACTGTAGTCTGGAGGCCCTGGTTTAAATGGCTGTGACTGAATATGCCCCTGGAGCAGTGCTGGAGCTGCCAAGGCACCTGGTCCCATGTGCCTCCAGCCCTGCCTGTGTTTTCTCACTTTATATGAGAGAGCCAGGAAAATAACAAAAGGCTATTTCTAACACACTTTCCCTCCCACCCTTTTTCTTTGTCTGGATTACTCTGAGCATAACTTAAACCCTAGTGCCCTCTTCTGATTTGAAATAGGTGTCAGCTCTCACCACAACTGTCCCTGCAGCTCCAACTCAGCCGAGGGTGGCAGCTGATTGTTTGAAGTCAGGCTCACGTTTGGGGACACAGACATTTTAATTTGTAATCAGCTTGAAAGCCTTAAAGCCTTCAACATTTGCTCTGATCAGAAACAGGAGCTTAGGCATAAATTAGTCTTTCCTACTTATAAAAACCATTTTTTTTTTCTCCCTTGGCAGGAACCACACAGGCTTGATCTGAAATCCACTGAAGTAAAAGGATAAACCCTTATCAGCTCTGGCCCAGCCTTTAAACATAGCAACTTCTTTGGCCAGGAGAGTCACTTATGCCCAGAGGTGTACTGTTAAAAGATCTTCAAGGGACAGATGCTAATTAAAGATAATCTTGTAGAAAATGTTACTTTTTTTTTTTACAAATTTAACATGAGAAATATTGGTAAGTGATAATTCCACAATTCCTTCCTTTAGGGAGCCTTTGCAATGCCACTAACACAGATTGTGTTGATGTGTATAATGTATATTAGCTATATCTCTTACACTCAGGCAGCTGCAGATGATATGAATAAGTTCATTCATCATTTCTAGGCTGCCACCCCGGGGATGGGAGGTAGCAATTGTCCAGGAGCAGACAGCGATGTTGCACAGTGTGTTCAAGGTGGAGTCAGAAACTGCATCTAGTTTGCATTGTGGGGTGATTCCATGCCAGGGAAAGTAGAAAACTCCTCTTTACAAAAACATATGTTGGTTTTCTAAAATCATCTTTAAGTCATATTTTTTACTGAGCACCATTTAAAAAAAAATTCTAGTAAAATATTTGCCTTATGACACTTGGTCTGTCCAAAATATGCCAAATGTTGCTAAATCTTGTAACACTAGATTTACTGCTAAATAAGGTTATGAATTAATTTTCACAGTGCTGGCTTTTCTAGACTGTGGCTATTAGTGTAAGTTTTAAGCAGCAAATATTCTGCAGGCACAGAATTGTGCAACTGCAAATAAACATTCTCCACTGACAAAACTATTTGTTGATAATTTTAGATGTGAATTGCTGAGAGACTGATGGGTAGATTAACACTAGAGGCCTCTCTAGCAAGAGGTTTATCAACACATTAAGCAACAAAAGGGATATTTATAGTACTTCTCTGGAATCTGCTTTTTTCAGCTCTCTATTGCCATCTTGAGTCTCTTGTTGCCTTCGACAGAAAATTCAAGTTGAGGAGTAACATGTACCAACAAAGCCAGAGTAAAGTTCCAGTTCTGATTACTACAACCCTCTCCAGTTGATCCAGGGTGAGTCATCAGGTACTTTAACTGGGATTTTTGCACATCATGACAAACTATAACAAGAGATGAAGAGGATTACCAGGGCAGGGTGATATTAGTGGGGGAAGTAAGATTCTTGGAAAGCAACTGAGCTTTCCAAGAAAGGCCCAGTGTGGAATTTTTGGATATGTGCATCGTGCAGAAACTGCTGGTTGTGTTTAAGGTATATTTGCAGGAGGATAGTGAAATACTGAAAGCACCATCCTTACACACTATACAGATCTTTTAGCACTGTTCTCTTTGTCCTATAGTTGCCCTTCTGAAATTTTTCACTGCCTTCTGAAAATTACTAAGATAAGACAGATCAGGAATTGTGGTTCCTCTGATCCTAACTACATCCTTAAAATATTCTACATATTTCTAAGTCCCTTGGAATTGATGGCATAAAAAGTAGAAGTCTGAATTCTTCCTATGTGGGCATTTCTGCAACACCTCCTGCTTTTACTAATTTGTAATGTCCAGGCTTCTTTTTATAACTTTTACAAGTATCTTCTTGTATTATCCCCTGTTCTCTCCCCATAGCTTTATTTCACATTTGGTGACAATTTTCAGAACTTGATATTTTATGAGTTATCAATGTCCCAGGCAGCAGCAATACTACTGTGAGATCACTGTTATGAAGTGAATGCTTGGTGGGGGATCTCTTCCCCTCCATTGAGTGCTTGACATATACTAAAAATGAACTTCTAAAATTTGATTCTGATAAAAATCAACTCTCAATATCCTGTTTCATTCCTTCAGTGCATTTGGCACAATATTAGCAACACCAAGTATCTTCCTCTTCCAGAGGATGCTGTTTTAAGGTGTCATTTGCATTTCCTTCTAATGAAGCTCACAGCACTAGCTGACACAAGCAGAGTTTATTTAACCCTGTGCTAGCACAGCTTAACAGCACAAGCTGGGTTTTCTACCCCTGATTCTGCTGCTGCTGTAGTGCAGCAAATTTTAATGTTCTCTCTCAACTCCTTGACCCAGGAGTTTCTGTAGCATGTGCCAGGCCAGTACAGCCAGCTCCTAAAGCTTCCTGACTGGTGCAGGGAATATGCTGTGATGAGATATGGAGCTGCCATTTGTTTATGCCCAAATGCAAGTAAAACTTTGAAGGTTTAAGGCCTCAAAACCATTACACTATAGAAGAACTGGCTCAATGGAAAAATGTGTGTTTTATGCTTGCTGCAGCTGAACAAATAGTCCCCTGAAAACCTGGAGTCACTCACTACCTTTTCGTGATTGTGTACTCTACTGGGTGATGCCATCCCAGGAGTTGGGAGGTTCTTCAGAAACTGGTTATGTGTCAACCTTAGCATTTCTTTAAAAAATGGCCTCATTCATTGAATTGTACCTTCTGTAATCTGACTACTGGAAAAGGTTTTACAGAGAGGTACTTGGGTCAGACACACCCATCATAGACTCTCCGAATCCATGGAGCTGATTATTTTAAATAAAGTTCTTGGGAATAATTTTTGAATGGTGTGTATTTGATGTCACCACATTGCTGCAGTGCTGCCTTCAATGCTTCTTTTTATGTGTTTCCTGCAAGGGCCACATTAAATGATCACGGGATTCTTGGAAAAACAACAGGAAATGATATAATGGTACCCACAAGTTCTGTGTGTTGACTTTTCCACAGACTTGCTAGTCATTGAGCTCAAAAATTGTTGGTAAAATTAAGCCATTTGGTCTTATTCTCTGCTCTTGATTCTTGTTTGCATGCTAGAAGCCCTGACCTTTTGCTGCTTTATCAGGGGGGAAGGTGAGAGGGAAAGGGTAGGAAGGAAAAAGAGAAAGAGAACTAATTATAGAGGTTACTGTGGTTTTGATTATCGCTGTAGTTGTTTAATTTAGTTGCTTTACATTCCTAAGTAACTGTTAGCAGGTATTCATATGGACACACTCTATTATCTGCAAGTAAATTATGTCTTGCATTGAGTGGCAGCAGAAATCTCTCTATAATAGAATTACAGCTCTATTCTATAACAATTGTAGGATATGGAATAAGTAATTTCCTTTTAAGCCCACCTTAGTATATTTAAACCACAGATGATAAGCAATAAAATAGAGGAAAGCTACTGTGGAAACTTCTTTCTGTGGCATTTTTCCTTGATGGCCTTACAGGAGTCAGAAGCTGTGGGAGGACAAGACAAATATTTCAGTGGAAAAATGTATAAAATTACCTATTGCCAACCTCACAGAGGCAGGAATAACTGGAAGACATGACTTTGGCATGTTTAAGGAGAACTCAAAGCACCTCTTGGAAAATTTTGAATCTTTATAGCTGAGAACTCAAAATCCTTATCTCTTGGGCCTAAAAATAGTTTTGTTTTTGAAGATATGGTGACTATTTCTGATATATTGTAGTTAACTTCTCAAATAACTTTCCCATCTTACGGGTTTAGTTTCCATCTGAAGAATAATTCACACCCCCTAGATGCTAGTAATAAACAACACTTTCTGGTCTCACTTGGATAACTCTTTCAGTAAATTCTCTCCTCATCCAGGATGATTCCTCAATAAATTCCCCAGTTTTCACCACCTTCTTTTAAAGTCTCATCACTGGATGAGTCCCAGTAGATGTCTTAGTCTTGTGAAGTGTCAGGGTGGTGATGCTGTGTGTTCTTGCCCACTAGGCAAAGTATTGTCTCCTCACTTCTCCTGTGCTGTTGACAGTGACTCGCTTGGGAGCCTTGGATGATGCTCCTGCTTTGTGCATTCCCCATGTATGTTCCTGTAGAAGGTACAAATGTACTTTTAAGCAGAGTTTCAAACCTGAGGAAATGAAAAGAGCAGTTTTTCTAAAACCAGCAGTGAAACACTTTGCTGTGCTAAAATAACTCCAATGCCAGGAACAGCCTAATCCTACTGGGATGAGGTCAAAAAGTGCTATTTTACCCTAAAGCAGGATATTTTACTCAAGCAGTAGATGAAATTAATCTCTTCTGATATCTCCATTGTGACTGCTGGATGGCTTCCAAGACTCAAGCAGGCCTGTGTAGCATTAGCTCGAGTACTTCGGGATTCCTGCGGTCTGAAAAAAGACACATCCTGTAAATGCTGCTTTAGTTCTTCATTCATGGGGCTGGCAGCTCTGTAATGAGGCAGAGGACAGAACACAGTGGCAGACCTCAGCAGTGGCATCTTCTGAGCCTTTCAGAAGGACTCAAATCGAGTGCAGTTGCTCTGGTTATAGCTCATCAGTCCCAGACTGTACCCTCTCTAGAACAGAGATACCGACAGTTGTCCCAGATCATTAAGCGCATTCATGATGATCTTCCATTGACTTTTCTGTAAAGGATACAAATCCTGGCCTACAAATGCTAATAATTTGTTTTTTCCATTTGAAAAATACAGGTTCACTGTAAAAATTTCTCTCACTTTTTTTTTTCTTTCCTGTCTACTTTTGGAGCTTTCATATAGGTTTATTCCTAACTTTCACTTTTTAAATAACTTCAGTTCTGAGCAATTTTTTCATTTGTATAATTTGAGGGGATATTAATATCAATCAGATAATTTAGCCATTTAATGACTATCTTTGGTGTACTGTGTCATTTTGGTATCTATGCTATATTACTACTACAGAAGAGGATTGAGGCAAATGAGACAATTGCATGTTGTGATAATTGACAGTGGAGAAAAATTAAGTTGCTTTGCATTATAAATACTTACCTGTAGGGTAGTGAAAAAAATTTGCTTTGGGATGAGTGTTTGGAATGGAAACACTGACCAGTTTTTAAGTAGTCATAATGTTCTGAATGAGATTGCTAAAACTTTATTAGGTCTTTTTGGTTTCTGACAGAGTGTATCAGACGTCAGGTAATGCACGTCCAGAGCAGCAGTCATCATGCCTCTCTATTTTTTTTTAATCAGTGTGAAAGAAATTATTTAATTAATTGTCCAATTACATTCCTGAGCAGGGTCATTTTAATAGGCTGAGTGTTTTCCTAATTTATCTGCTAATCATTAGGAACATGTTTGGCCTCAGTTCAGAGACTGTTGTGTCCTACATTTCAAGCATGGATTAACACAGTACTAAGAAATCCAAAGCAAGAGTTAGAGCATTTTGCACACACTGATGTGAGAACAAGTAGGGCTGATTGTTAGTAGAATCATAGAATCATAGAATAGTTTGGGTTGGAAGGGACCTTAAAGATCATCGAGTTCCAACCCCCCTGCCATAGGCAGGGACACCTCCCACTAGACCAGGCTGCTCAGTGCCCTGTCCAGCCTAGTCTTGAACACCTCCAGAGAGGGGGCATCCACAACCTCCCTGGGCAACCTGTTCCAGTATTTCACCACCCTCACTGTAAAGAATTTCTTTCTTATGTCTAGTCTAAATCTAGACATCTAGTAGTCTTAGGGTTCATGTGTACTCCTCTACATCTGCACACAAAAAGGTCAGTATTTTCACTCCTTAACCTAACTTCCTTAGCCAGGCTTAATTACTACAAATCAGATCCATCCAATGACAAGTAAAGTCAGTTTATCATGTATTTCAATTGATCTTGCACTGTTTTAGAGAGATGTTCTTGAGTTAGATGAAGAATTCTGTGTTCTTTCATTGCAGTGGTTGTACTTTAAATGAATTCATGTATTTTTTCCTGGAATGAAACATGGTTTTCTGCAAATTAACCAGCTGGCAAGAGTCAGAGGTGAGCTTGACTTACAAACACCATCATGAATTTGTTCAGTGAAAATCTGCAAATTTTATGTATAAATTAAGGATTAGTTATGTTAGAATCCCTTCCTTGAACCAAATTAAGTGCCTGAGAGGCATTTCTTATCCAACAGAAAATAATCCTTATTCTTAATTTATGTGAATTTTGGATGTGTACAGCATGATCTATATAATTAAAAGTTTATTAGAAATAAGTCTGAGACAATTAAAGACAATTTGTTTAAGCTATCTAAAATTTGGCCTTGTTTAAATTTGAAACTGTCATGAAGATAGTGACAAGAAAGAGATTTCTACTAAGTCACAGAGCATACTGATAAATAAGAACTAGTTTCAAAACTGATTTGTTTTAAAATAATTAAGCCTTGAGCCTTAATTTTACGATAAATGGCAGTGCTTGGGTATGAGATAATGTTCTGTTTCCTGCTGGGCTATTCTTAGACCCAGAAAACCAAGCTTCCCAGACCTTCCCAGAAGAAGGCTTATTCCCAAAAAGAAGAGCTGGCAACAAGAATTATTAATGTCCCCAAATCCCAACTCCTACTCTGCAAGATAAATAGAAATAGTTCACCCTCCTGCAGTAGTGTCAGTAGAGTTTACAGAAATTACATAATATGTGGAGTCAAAAAGATAAGGAAATAATTAAAAGTCATCCTACAGGCAATATACTACATTCTAACAGCTATAATATTTAGATTAAAATACCTACAGACTAAACATAGTTTTCATATCACTTCACAACACCTATGAGAGAAATTGTGCAATTTCAGATGAACAACTTTAACTGTAATGAAATATCTGGTTTGATCCCCTCATGTTTCATGTTCCAGGATGATGTACTTGTTGCTCAGCTCCTTTTTGTTTCTAATTATTCAGTGAGTGTTGACTGACAAACAGCAAATGTCATTTGCCTCCTCCTCACCCTGTAACCAGAAGGTTGGGGTTAAAAGTAGGAGGGAAGAACGGGAGAGGAATAAATAGGAGCGTGATAAATTTGGCAGCACCACAAATCCATACGTACAGCAAAGTGCTGAATGACGCATTAAGATGAACTGCCTTTATTATAAATTACATGTGGCAAATTACAAGCTAAAAGTATTTAAGAAACTAAATCCATCCTGTGTTGGTATGTTGCATTATCCTGACGTGACCCTGGGCAGCCAAATGTTCTTGGTTTTTTTGGCATTATACAGGTTCCTAAGCCAAAACTGGTAAGTTAAACATCTGAGCTGTAAATAAAGATCCTCAAAGCCTACTGTGCTTTCCCTGTTCTAAGAGTCCCTTCACAGTATGGCCCCAATTCAACTAAGTACTTAATACGTACTTAAATCCCACTTAAATCAATGGGATTTAAACATTTGCTTAAATGCTTTGCTAAATCATGGCCTATTAAACTGTCTGTGTTGGAGATCAAATTGTAATTTATATTGCTCTGATTTCTTTCTGATGTTATACATAAGACCCTAAACTGCATTTCACTGTAGTCTTGCTGGAACCAGAGCTGTAAGTGATTAGAGGGAATGTACACAAGACCTGCACTTTTCATATGCAGGAAACAGGTTTTAATTATTTGGAGCATCAGCTACTGTAAACTTCTGTTCCTGACAGAGTGAAGTCCAATGGGCTTAATTTAAAGAATCAATGTTTTTCAAGCAGCAACATTTTCAAGATTAGTAACATGAAATTTTCTTTTTTCAGTAATGAGTGTAACTTCTGGTAGGAACATATGGTAGGACCATACAGGTTTTACAGAATGGAGATTCATGAAAATATTTTGGGAGGGAAGAGAGTTAGAAGGTTTTTTCTCATTGGGTGGTCTGATGTCAATTTTTTCTTGCTATTTTTCTTCATAAGTACAATTAGGATTGACAAGAAAAATCAACTTTTGTAGCAGAGGAGGCAGCAAGAGTAGGAGTTGCCAAAAGGGCCATCAAGATTCCCCAAGTAATTTGATGAGTAGGGAAAAATATTTCAACAATATTGCAACTGCATGTACTACAAATTTTTGAGAAGTCACATGTGTCTCACTATGCCTGGGAATGCCCAAAGAGATTACTCTGGCCTTATCACTATTTTTTTGGATAAGAGTGAGGAGGAATGGTGGGAAAGTGAGGACTCTTCTTGACTTCTCCTATAATTCAGGCTCTCTGTTTGTAGTGGAAATCAGCCAAAAGACAGCTCATATGCCAAGAAAGCCCAAGTTAAGAGATGAGTGGGAAATGCCAGATGCTTGAATTTGTCTTGGATTTTCTTGAAGCTGCTAGTACTTATTTCTGCTTAATTAGCTGAATAAGGGATGGACTGTGCCTCTGTTTCAAATACAGCTATTTCTTGGATCATGTAAGAATGAGTTCATCACCTCTAGGGCACTGCTGTCTGTGTAAGATGAAGAGATAGGTGTTGGTTTCTTAAACAGTGTTGACAGGGGACAACTATCATAGAACACACCCCATACTCCTCGCTCACAGCACAGCAGCCCTACCAGAATTGCCTCACACTGTGATTCCTGAGAAAGCTTGCTGTCTGGAATTTAATTTAGGCTTCTATTCTGGGAAGAAATTACTCTCAATGAATAAGTTTTCTAAAGCAGACAAGATATATTTCTAGTCAAAGCCTGAAAAGCCAAACAGTTTCTGGAGAAAGGAGTAAGTGGGATCAATAAAATGATCAATATTAGATATCATAAAGCCATTTATTCTTTGTGTCACTTTGTTTAATTGCATTTTTATGAATCCCACAGCACTTATTAGTCTATAAAACTTATGGCCTTCTGTAGACAGCAGATGTCTAAACACATGGTCTGAACACACAATTTCATACTACTTTTAATATTCCTTTTATTTCCATAATATAAAAATATAAATAGTTATTAATCTGTATGTAATGCAGAATATTAAATACATGTGAATAAGGGCAATGTTAATATTCAGAATATAGTTAGACACTATTTTGCTAACTTTTTTTTTTCAAATGACAATGTATTAATTCCAATCCTACTCCAGAATGTAAAACATTCAAAGAATTGGAGTTATCACTGACAATGCTTGTTATGTATTAATTGATAAGAAGGAGAAGACGGATAACTATAGACTGGTCAGCCTCACTTCCGTCCCTGGAAAGGCGATGGAGCAACTTATCCTTGGTGCTGTCTCTAGGCACATCAAGGATAAGAGGTCATTAGGGGCAGTCAACATGGTTTCACCAAGGGGAAGTCATGCTTGACCAAAGTGATAACCTTCTATGCAAGTGGGTACAAGATGATAAAGCACTGGATTCAGTGATTCACTTGATTTCAGTAAAGTGTCTGATACCGTCACCCACAGCATCCTCACAGCTAAACTGAGGAAATAAGGTCTGGATGATCAAACAGTGAGGTAGACTGTGAACTGGCTGAAGGAAAAAGTCTTAACTCTTTATTAATTCTCACACTTTTGAGAGATTGTCACCTACAGGTAGACTCCAACAGAATCTCCTTCAGATTCTATAATTAGAAACAGGAGAAAAGTTATACATGTGTCTAATTTCAGTGACACAATGACTGAATCTTTCTTTTTTTTTTTCTTCTTAAGAAAAAAAAAAGAAGTCCAAATGAGAATTCTCGGCAAAAGCTGCATTTTAAAATTAGATAATGTTAATGTTACTCTTGTGGTTGTTTTTCAGTTAGAAAATTAAAGTCTAGAAATGTCCCCCAAGCTAAAAGAGGTTTCTGCAATGCGGAAATTAATCAATCTACTCTTCAGTAAAAGCCAAGCCTCAAATCCACAAGCATGAAACAACAGCTTGTAATGACTGTATAAATTGATTTCAGAAGGTTAAATGTGCATATTCAGGGCTTAGAGAACAAAGTCTTTATGCCCTTATCCAAATGGGTATCTGCGTGACTCACATTATGTTTCATATACTGTAATCATGAAAATGAAGGGACTGGGTTTAGAGGAAGCCCCGAAGTTTGATTTATGTTGTGAAGCTGGATCAGGGTTTGTTTTCTCCTGATGAACAAGGTCCATGCAAGTCTGACACTTAGTTATTTATTTGCTACTGGGGTTGGAAGAGGGATATTGTCTGATTTGAGTTAAAAAACAAAGGTACCACTCGTACGTGTGATTTTTTTTTGGCTGATGGTTGGGCACATTTAAAGGATAACAATGGGACTTATTGTTAGTCCTACAAGAAAATCAAAGTCAGTAACAGTAGCTGGCTTCCATGCTAAGGTTGTGGGTGAGGTTGGCATCAATGCTTTGACTAAACTTTTGAAGAATGAGCCTAAAAATAGGAATATGGTAAGAGAATGTAAATCTGTAAGTAATCATGTCTAAAGCCTGACTGGGTAGAAATAGGTAGACGTTGGTTTAGTGTTCAGCCAAAAATTTGCTCAAATATAGGCATATCAAATGAATTAAAAAAAGAGTTCAAGCATTCTAAATGACAGAGAAACCTAAGAGCGAGATTTCAGTGAAGAGAGGGACTGAGGTGCATTTTGGAGAAGTCTTCTGAAGATTTTTGTTTGTGGGGCTTTCCAAACTAAGGCAAGTAATTAAAAATGGGCTAAAAAAGATATCCTGCACTGTGCTGGCATTTAACATGTGTTACAGAAGAGGTTCCCAGGCAAAAATCAATGTCATGTCCTTCAGACCTCAGCAAATTACAGTTAGGGTCAGAGCCTGTAGAGATCCCTGGGGAAAATTTTTTGCTTTACTAGAGCTAAAGTTGTTTCAGGTAGGGTGAGGTAGGATGGGTATCGTAGCTTTTCAGTATAAGAGTGAGTAGGAGCCTTTGGCTTAGCTTTCTGTTCAGGTGGTATTGATTTTCCTTTTCTGGGGCTGGGTGACTGCCTAAGGTTTTTCTTCTCCAGCATATATTTGGATTTATGCCTGTGTTTGGCTGAATTAGAGCATAAAACCCACAGCCAATGTTGAGCTAAGGTGTGGAAAGGAAGATTGTCAAAAATACAAAATTAAAAAGGGGATAGATTTTATCATCACCAGGAATCGTGAACAATAATGAGAACATCTGAATGATAAACATAGGGAGGAGAAAATGTTTGATAATCAGCATAATCAACACAAGAAGCCTAACTGCAGAAGACCAAAAAGTGTAGCTTCAAAAGATCTTCCAAAAAATAACTAAAAAACTGATCTGATGCTGTTGATTTGAATCATGCAGCAAGCAACCCAAAACCTGAATGAGAACAACAAAATTAAAAATAGGAAGGGGGGGAAAAATATCCTACTTCAGAAAAGGAGTTATTGATTAATTTTTTTCCCCTGTCCTTTGAATTTCTATTTGTACTTTTAGAATCATAGAATCATAGAATAGAATCATAGAATAGTTTGGGTTGGGAGTGTTCACGTTCATTCTGGAACAGGTTGCCCAAGGAGGTTGTGGATGCCCCATCTCTGGAGGTGTTCAAGACTAGGCTGGACAGGGCACTGGGCAGCCTGGTCTAGTGGGAGGTGTCCCTGCCTATGGCAGGGGGGTTGGAACTCGATGATCTTTAAGGTCCCTTCCAACCCAAACTATTCTATGATTCTAGGATTTGCTTGCAATACTTTTGGTTCCTCCGCTCTCATGTCATGGTCTCTGCAGCCACCTCGTGGGGAGGCAGCGACTCTTCACTCCGGCAGAGCCCGCGGGGGACGCTCCGATGGTGCATCTCAGTGAATAGTGACTCTAAGTACTGGTAGACATTTCTACTTTCCAGTTAAATCTTGAGGTTTTTCCCTCTCCTAATCACCAGAAACTTATTACAAGAGTAAGTTTGCAGCGTTTGGAGCACTGACTGTAGAGATGCTGAAAGTCCCTTTCATAGAATCATAGAATGATAGGATAGTTTGGGTTGGAAGGGACCTTAAAGATCATCGAGTTCCACCCCCCCTGCCATAGGCAGGGACACCTCCCACTTAGACCAGGCTGCCCAGTGCCCTGTCCATCCTAGTCTTGAACCCCTCCAGAGATGGGGCATCCACAACCTCTCTGGGCAACCTGTTCCAGTATTGCACCACCCTCAGTGTAAAGAATTTCTTTCTTATGTCTAGTCTAAATCTATCCCCCTCTAATTTATATCCATTGTTTCTAGTCCTCCCATCCGATATTATGTTAAAAATTCCTTCCCCTGCCTTTCTGTAGGACCCCCTCAGGTACTGAGAAGTTACTATGAGGTCCCCTCTGAGCCTTCTCTTCTCCAGGCTGAACAACCCCACCTCCTTCATGCTGAAGCTGAATCTGCAGTGTTAGAGCAGAGCAGCATTCAGAGTTGCGGCTGGTTTTCCTATGGAGTCTTGGAAGGGTTGTCTGGGGGTTGGAGTTACATGATCCTTGGGGTCCCTTCCAACCCGGGTCTTCTGTGATTCTGTGATCTGTGCTTAACAGCAGTACCGACAGGCTGGAAGGCTGAGCAGACCTTTTCTGCTTCCTCCTTCTATTAACTGCTATAGCTTCTACTTTCCTGATCTCTCTGATTATACCCTGCTGTTTCCACTTTGCCAACTTGACTACCCAGATTTGATGCTGGGGAAGTATTCCCTTTCTTTTCATAATTGCTTTATTGTCTTTCCCTCTAGGTCATCTTGGCAGTCCCCTTCATGGTGAACCAGTGAAACTAAGGATGCTCATGCCACTAGAAATAGCAATCACTTCAATAATGGTTTTAAAGATTCAGCTTACAGCAAGGCAGAGTCCCAGCAAGCTTCCCTCAGAAACAGATTATTCCTGACAGGATCAAGTGATGGAGGTACAGACCATTCACTTCATGAATTCTTCTCTAAGGACTCTTAATGCCTTTTGACAATGTTTATCCCTCTGTACTGCTGCCAGCAGTCAGCCTTTTGCTATCATGTATTCCAGTGAAGCTTTTCTTTCAGCTTCTAGTGCTTTACCAGCTGCTTGGGTCATAAAGATAGAAGCTCTTAGACCAGCTGGGTAGAAATAGGCTCAAAATGCTGAATTTCATTTTTCTTTTAATTCCTTGGGGGAGATTCCTGAAGATCTGTATCAAGCTGGCCTACCACCACCTGGCCTTGTCTAACCATCCACTCCTCAGGCTACTTTCCTAACAATCTTTTTTCCTTGATTCAGAAATGGATTCTTGGTGATGGCTCATGCTTTTGTTCTAAATAAATACCTGGCTAACAGGGGGTAAATTTCTGGACCAAGATTATCTGTGCACCATTTTGGGAATCTGTGTCAAAAGACTTCCATGAGAAACTGTTTGGGAGTTTTCTGAAGAGCTGAGCAGCTGGAGATGCTGTGATCTCTGCATCCTCCTAAGGTTTCACAAGCTTTTGTCCACCAAAGAAGGTAGCCTTTTTAAACCATGCTTCAGAAATTTGTGCACATAAAATTATTTTTTAAAAAAGAGACATTTTCTTGTTGTTTGATCAGGAAATAGAATTTATTGTAGCACTAGTTTAAATGCTCAGAGCCTATTATATCAAACAGATGATCTTGCAATGAAAAGGATTAAGCAGCTGAACCACTTGTGTTTGGGAGAAAAAAGTAACAAAAATTGATCAAGCAGTTGTCTTCTAGATCTGAGATATGGGGTAAGATATGAGAGCTATATCAAAGTGTAATTACTGAGAGTGTAACAATCATTGACATGCCTATCTGGGTTTTGAAAGATGTTTGTTACCAAAAAAAAATCCTCAGACATCTTGGCATTTCCCCTCTAAGTCCTTTTCCTGGGAATCTCTCATGAACTTGTCCAAACGTGTTAATTTATCTTCATCTGTCACTCATGTTGTTAGCTGAAATGTGGATGGTTCATGAACTGCCAGTGAAGTTCATTGCTAATTGATCTTTCAGATATTCTGAGATCTGAACTTTGTGTCATGTTCAGAGAGGACTTGCTGTTTATCATAAAAGCCTTGCGGAAGAATTCTTTTTGGGTTGGTTTGTGTATGTTGGTTTGTGGAAGGAATTTTTAACATAATATCGGATGGGAGGACTAGAAACAATGGATATAAATTAGAGGGGGATAGATTTAGACTAGACATAAGAAAGAAATTCTTTACAGTGAGGGTGGTGAAATACTGGAACAGGTTGCGCAGGGAGGTTGTGGATGCCCCATCTCTGGAGGTGTTCAAGACTAGGCTGGACAGGGCACTGGGCAGCCTGGTCTAGTGGGAGATGTCCCTGCCTATGGCAGGGGGGTTGGAACTCGATGATCTTTAAGGTCCCTTCCAACCCAAACTATTCTATGATTCTATGTTATGAATCGTAGTGTCCTGAATAACTTGGTTCCAGCATCAGGTCTGATGCAGCCTGTTCCCTCTGACTCATCCTGCTGTGGGCTGCTGGCTGATGTACTGCTATGTTTGCTGTGTCCACAAAATTCTATCTTGTGGACATTTCCTCTAATCAGGAATCAAACACTCTAGGCATTGCTTTTATGCCTTTTCTTTCTGTTATGGAATGTCCTCCCAGGTGCTCAATGAGACTAGGCCAGAGTGAGGAGATATTACCATCAGAAACAGATGCAAGAGAATTTTCAGCTTCTGAAATAGAAATCTGTGATACAGTGACTTGAACCTTTCACATTCAGGTATTTTTGGTTCTACTCTATTGCAAATCATGTTAATTTTAAATGTTCCAAGAAATCATTGCATGTCATCTCAAATTATAGAATCTTGTACATTCATCTCAGATTTCTGTTGTTTTGTCTCCATGTATGTCTGTGGAGTTATTCTGTTGGCTTTTTTCCCTCAGAGGAGTGCAAGTTCCTAATCTCATTGATCTGGTTTCTTCATATTAGGTCATGTTACAAGTTCCAAATCAGATTACAACAAAATCAGATTAGTTTCTTGATCTTAAACCGAATAGCTTAAATGTCTAGACCTGGTACTTAAAAATTTATATTTTACAGAATTTGTCTACTCTGGGGGTGCAGGAGGAGCAGAGCACTCAACATTGAATGCATCACCTGCTTAATTTTATTTCAAGGAGTCTTGCTGTAGTAAGCAAACAGTGGATTAAACTAATTGTCTGAAAAGTAGTTTTCAGAAGAATGTGCTGGCAGTGGAAACGTCAGTACTCTTCCCACTGCAAGATTCATTTACATTCTTCAAAAACTCTTATGAGCTTGACACATCATGTGGTTTGTTTTATGATGTGGCATGTGCAATGTAGTGGTTTGATTATTCATAATGAAATTACAAGAAATAAGAAATTTGTTCAATGACAGAAAATGGAACACATTGCTAGGAAACATATTTCTCATCTGAAATAGACATCTTTCTTTTGTATCAAAGGCATGTAAGTAACTATGGGGCTTCACCTTCCAGCAGAAGATGTTTCTGTAAACATATGAATTTGCTCTGGGTCAGAGAGAGTGAGATTCCCATATTACATTCCCATGTTTTCAGTTCCTCCATGGTGGACAACTAATAGAAGATGGAGTTTTCATCCTACAAAAACAATATTTTCAAGGTGTCCTCAAATGGATAGCAAGTACTTCATTTTCAAAGTCCTCAGAAAGCACTGGAAAAATTACTGAAGAGTTTTAGTGGGCTTTGAATTATAGCTTAAGCATCCTTTCATTTAGTTTTCATTTGAGCACACCTCATTCCTTGTGACATCTCATGCTGTGCAATTAAACTACACAGCTGCATGTGGAGCTGATTTTTTGGGCAGAAGTGTTGTGTCACAAGCATATTGCAAATAAGTTATTGAAAAAGAACATGGAGGAATAATGTAAAAAATTGGTATGAGGTAAGGTGAGTTGGTATTTGAATAGAACTTACATCTGAAGTCTCAGATTGTACCATCTACTAGTCCAAGAACCGTAACTGTGGTGGAAATGCTTGTCAAATAATCAAGGAAAACATTCCCAGTCTTCCAAAGGAAATTGTAATAGTTAAAGGAAATATTCGGGTCAGAGTACATCCAAACAAAATATCCGTCATTTTTTTAACATGCTCAGGTAAAAATATCTTCTTTCGAATGTTTTATTCGCTTTATCCAATTGCTAATCTAGATTTTTATTAAGGACAAAACTCGTTTACCTAAGGAATCTGTTAATTCTGGTAACAAGCTTGTGTACAGGGAAGGAGCTTGTCCACACGGTGGAGCTTTCTGCTCTCGCTGCAGGAAAAAGCGCCCACAGGGTTGGCTGCCTCTGCCAGAGTCCTCCAGGGGGAGATAGGAAGTCCTGTAAATTCTAGAAATACCCTACTTTATAGTGATTCATGCTTACATGTGGAAGGAGAGATGTGGATATTTACTTTCTCGCAATTAATAGCGAAATTAATTACAAATGCATTTTATTTAGACCATCAAATTCCTGTGTTTAGTTGCACTCTTACTGTCAGATGCAGATTAAGGAATCCTCAGCCTATTAATTACCCCTAGATGCATAAAATTCATCCTATTTGTACATATATTTTACATATAAAAGCAGTGTACTATCCTCACCCTGCTTCCTCGCTGCCTAAAATGAGCTCATTCTATACTTTTCCTTCTTCCAGACTCATCTCGACGGTACTTGACTTGGATCATGTTAAATGGAAAGACTAAGGACCAGCAGCAGATGCAGGAACATTAGCTAATAAATTGCTAATCCATCCTCATTAACAAAGAAGTCCTTCCAGATTGGATATTGAGACAAAGAGCTTTTGGCATTTGTGCAGACTTAATCGAACATCTGTGTTTGTGATAACAGAAGATTCGTCGTGTGATAAATTGAAAAAAATCCTTAAAGGAACATCCTTCCACTGATAAAAGTAAGGCTTTTTATAAGAACTTTGACCATTGTTCTTTTTTTTTCTTTATTTCTTCCCTTCCTCTTTTCTTCCATGTTGGTAGATATGGCATCCCTTTAGAAATGAGTGTTTATCTTGAAAGAACTCATCATTAGCACACATATCATACAATGATACTTTTGATGCTTCTGTTTTCCCAAATTTGTGTGCTTTGAATCAGAATTAAAATTTTAAAATCTATCCATACTGAATTAAATAACTTCCTAACTTGGAGTTGGTTCAGTTTAACACTTTAGGCTTTTAAACCACTTACCCAATTAAACAAATCAGTATTAGTTACAGCTAAGATGATTTATAAGTATACAGAGAGATTGCACTCAATTAAACTCACAAGATAGAATTTCTGAATTTAGGTTTCACCTTGGTGCCATTTTTAAGGAAGAAATTCTTTACAGTGAGGGTGGTGAAGCACTGGAACAGGTTGCCCAGGGAGGTTGTGGATGCCCCCTCTCTGGAGGTGTTCAAGACTAGGCTGGACAGGGCACTGGGCAGCCTGGTCTAGTGGGAGGTGTCCCTGCCTATGGCAGGGGGGTTGGAACTCGATGATCTTTAAGGTCCCTTCCAACCCAAACTATTCTATGATTCTATGATTCTATTCTATGACTCTTAAAGCCTTTAGATGGATTACTTTGCCTTCCTTTGAAGATGTGTGGTCTGTGCTGTCTTCCAAAAACTAGGCTGTGAGCACTTAATGTGAAGGCTGTGGGTCCCACTTGCCAGCCACTGAAGTCAGGGGAAAAATGCTCTTTTATTCATCATTGTGGTGTTCATTTCTATTCAGCTGAATCACATCAATTTAGAATACTCAAAAGCTCCACATCTGCGTCTCTGCCTTTTGAGACTAAAAAGCTATTATCAGAAAATTTGTTATGTTGAAAAAGTGAGGGTGCTAATGGATTATTAAATGTCTGGGTTGACCCTCCTAGAGATGTTTTCATTGGTCTAATTCAATTTAATACAGTGTAATAGAATTTTCTAGTATATGTTAAAGTCCAAGTGGTGATGTGTAAAAGCAAAGACTGAAAGTCCCTTTGAGAAATCTGCCTGAAAGCTGATTATTTGAAATTACTGTAACCTTATAACTCTTTATTCCTGTGATGGGATAATGATATAATTTAGAAGCGGGTGGCTCAGTGATATATGTTTCATTTAGTTTCTTCCTAATAGGTGACATTTATTGAAAGCTTACTTTTGAACTGCATTCCATGCCTTGTGCTATCTATCTCCCTCGGAGCTGTTGGATGCTGTAATTACATTTTGCTTCATTTCCTGTATAATTTATGTGAAAATCCTTCCTTGATAGGAAAGTACAAAGTCCGTATAATGAGAACATGACAGCATTTGAGATTTAAGACAGTTGTTTTGATTGCAGCTGGAATTGCCTGTGACTCAGGCACTTTCAAGGTCATCCAACACAAAGTGAGCTTGGGTAGCATGGTACCTTTGAGACCCTGTAAAATAAAAACATTTTGCTATTTTTAATAATCAGCAATCTTGACATAATTATTTCTAGAAATTGAGGCAAGTTTTATGAGTGGAGTATGAAGAAATGCCAAACTCTACTGTGTTAAGTTACTATGGCATTTAGCCACCAGCATGCTTTGTGTGAAGAATATGAAGAGTAGTCTTGTGCCAGGGTATAATGTTTTGAAATCTCCAAAGCTTGTGCTGTTTTGTTTTATTGGGCTTTCAAAGTCTTCCCCTTGGCAGTTTCTTGATGGTGCTAGATGTATTTTTGATTAATGTGCTTTCTTAATGCAAATTTTTCTTCTTTTCTCTTTAGAAAACACACTGGACCCTGAAAGCAACATTTGATTTACTTCACCTCCTTGGTCACCTCCTTGGTCCAAAGAGTGAGAGAGTCTGCTTCAAATTCCCTGTAGGGAGCAGCTTCTGCCAGAAAATAATGGACTTTAGTCTTAAAGTCTGATACTAGAAGAGCTAAAGGAGTTTGAAGACTGAATAAGGAATTGAGGAGATAAGTTTAACAGAAGAAGCAGATATATTTCCAAGGAAAGATGGGGAAGACCAGCCAAAGCTTGTAGGAAACATCCTCTAAGAGGTACAGGCTGTGAATGAACTACTACAAAGGGATCTTGTGGTTTTTAAAAACTCTTGTGTGACATAAATCCATATTACCATTGAAAGGGATGAGCCCACCTGACTTCTTGCATCCTCCTTGTTCACTTCCACCATCTCTCTCATGCTCACAGCACAGGTCTTGCTGCCAAACCAAAGAATTGACCTGCTACCCTCAGGGCAATGGGGAGAGCAGAGGGTTGTCAGAAGTAGAGCTTTTTTGTAGCTACTGTATTGATGCAACGTCCTGGAGAGCAAGTGGAACAAACACATCTCTCTTCAAACTATTTCAGTGTTTGAGTTTTTTCCTTGGGCTAATGATGATTTCTCTTTGCTAATGAGTTAACTATTGTGTATCTAAACAACCTCCTAGGTGATACAGTAATAGAATCAGTAACATTCGTTACTAATTCATTACGAATAACGCTGATCTGGATTTACTCTCCCATTTTTTTTTGTTAACATCTGGCTCGAGAAAAGGTTAGGCAATGAATGCAGGTGAACTAATCTTATTTCAATGCCACAGGCCCTCTAAAGTTGGGTGCAATTTTAGGCTGTGAAATTGAGCAGATGTTACAAAAAGCAAGGAAACTAGAACTGTTTCTTGTATTTAACAGACTACGTAAAGTGACAGTGTCACTGCTTTCTTCTCATTCAGTAACTACTTGAAGTAGCCTAAGCATTATTCTAGAAGGGGAAAAGTGTGATTATACTGAATTTGTTTCATTTGAGACAGACAGTAATCAAGTCTTGTACTTCCTTAGTGCCTACTTTCAATGTTAGGGTATTGGACTAAACTATCAACCTTTATAATATTCCTTTAAATGAAGGTGATTGTAGTAATGCTGTGTGTGGAGCTCAATCATATTGTTCCATGCCATGGCATGTGGGATGAAACTTTGTGGGATCTTGGCATAAACATGTAGGATCTCAGTCCTTGAGCATGGGAGATAATCTGTAGATCAAGGAGTGTCTAGAGAACTGGTCCATTGCAAAATCAAGCTCTGAGAGATCAGAAGTCAGTTGAGAGGCTTTGCTGTTGGTGCTCAGAATCCTTGGCTGAAAAGAACTGCTTACTACTGGTACAGTTCTCCTTAGCTGAAGAACTTCATCTTGTGCATTTCCAAGTAATGCTAAGATCTGACTGAAGGTGTGGTTTGGGTGAACATCAGAAATAGTGTAAATCAATATTTGATGTTTGGAGGGTGATGAAAACCAGCTTGGATTGATCTAGTCCCAAGCTTTCTGCATTTCAAATGCTGACAGTTTTGATCTCATAGAATGAGAAAACATAAGGAGGCAATGTCATGGAAGAACGTATTCCCAAAAGACCCTTAAATACAGTAGTGCAAATTCAAGGTTTTCATCTCAGTCAAAAATGGAAAACCAGCTCAAAGCCCTGAATATTCAGTTACTTTCCTCACCATTGTCAATTCAACATTTCCTATTCTAAAATGTACAATTCCAGTTTGTTTATTTTTTAAATGTTGCAAAATTGTTGTCTTCATTTTCACTGACTCCAGGTCTGGCTCCTAACAACTCACGTAAGTCTGGAAAATAATTGTGTTACAGTGCTTTCAAAAAGGTCTCTGGTGAAATGAATATGTCTGTAGGATGTTCAACATACTGCTGGATAGACAAAGGGGTGAAAAATACAGGTTCCCTTATAGCAGAAGTAGCTACCTCCAATAACACTCCAAAACCAGCCTTTCTTACAGTATCTAAATACTTTCTTGCTACCCAAAAACACAAAGCTGTGAGGCGCAGAGGTAGTGTCATGCACACCAGGACAGTGCTGGGAGTCAGGTGCATCATTGAACTGGCTGTAAAGACTGGTGGGGGCTGCCTTGCCTTAGAATCATACAATCATAGAATAGTTCGGGTTGGAAGGGACCTTAAAGATCATCGAGTTCCAACCCCCCTGCCATAGGCAGGGACACCTCCCACTAGACCAGGCTG
>VZTY01015835.1:33234-66353 GCA_013400935.1 Turnix velox
CTTACAGTATCTAAATACTTTCTTGCTACCCAAAAACACAGAGCTGTGAGGAGCAGAGGTAGTGTCATGCACACCAGGACAGTGCTGGGAGTCAGGTGCATCATTGAACTGGCTGTAAAGACTGGTGGGGGCTGCCTTGCCTTGTGGCTGCTTCTGTTTGTTCTCAGCCCCTCTTTGCTTCTATTTGTCCTTAATCACTGTATAGCACTAAAACACTCTGACAGTTTCCCAAATTTAATGTATTCTGCTTTGGATTGCACTGTCACAGAAATGTATATTTTAATAGTCGTGATACCAATCTAATGAATAAGACCAGACAACTTACAGTGATGTAAGATCAGTTAACAGCACAGGAGGGGCTTTTAAAATGGAGTATGATTTATGTCGAATGTGAATTCACAGAAAAAAAATGTATTTCCCTTGATCCAAGGCTGGTAAATGTCAGCAAGAGTTATGAACGTGCTGAAATTGAAGAGTGTAAGCTACTGTATGGAATTAAACTGTCCAAACGATCTTCGAGGGATAAACAATGACTTAACAGAGTTCAGCAGATTAATAAGTGAAGATGATGGCTTTGGAATTATTAATCTGGAAATCCCATGCCTACTCTTATGTCCAGCTGCACATCTATAGCATCTTTTGGGAGCTGGACAGCTGAACTGAGATTGCCATTTGAAAATGGAGCATCCTTCTTTGAAGTGCAACTGGGCTGCCATTTTATTCTTAGTTCTGTCAGCTCTAAAAGTAGGCATCCTCAAACTCAAAGGGGAATTTTGAAAAGGTCCCAGAGTTTAACTGCAGTAAATTTAAACTAAAGCTCCATGGGAATGGACAAGCAGAGGGCATATAGCCTACTGCTTGCCTGAATTTTCAGCAAGCAGAGTTCACCAGCCTGGATTTTCCTGGGTAAGTGTTGGAAAATGCAAAATGGTCCTATGAATCAAATGTGAGGCTTCCTATTGCACACAAAGAGCTGCCACTGTAAGTTTTGCAGTTAAAGGTTAATGTCCTGGTTTACATCCAGCTAATGGCAACTGAAATCAAATCCATAACCCTTGTAGTATTTGTACAGAGTAAAGCAAACTCTGGTAGGTTTCTGGCTTCAGTAGAACATATTGAAATGGGCAGCTGGGTGTTCTGGCTGCTAAACTGCAAAAAGCAAAACCAAACCCCTCTTTGGGACCTGATTTGATTTTTGAATTGTTTAAAGGGGTCATTGCAGGGTTCATGGGTGATTGAGGACGCCACCAACTTCAGGAACAAGCTCTTGAAATCTGCTTTCCATTTTTCTCTTATGAAGCTCTCTGCATCCTCCTGTCAGAAGGGCTCTGAATTCATGAGTCTCTTGGTGCTCGTAGTGCTTTTAGTGTTTGGTAGTAACTTTAGATTATGTATGTGATTCCAGCACTGGCAGTAGTAGAACTATATAAATGTCAGGCTTAAATTGTCCCTCTGTTTTTCAAAGACTTTAGGCTTTGAAACAAAATTCACCTTCCTTGTTGACATGTTGAGATACATTAGCTAATTGAATCAAAGTAAATCATTAATGCTGGCACTTTAATCTTCTTGGTAGTGCTACACCACCATTATATCAAAGGATACAGCTATATCTGTGAATCCATGGGAACTACCAAAGGTAAGTCTTAATCTCTCTAGTGTGGTTCATCCAAATGAAAACTAGGATACCCCAAAACTCAGAGGAAAGTGTAAATAGGGGTGGCAAAACAGAGGGAGGAACAGCTGAGCTTCTCCTCTCTAGTTTTTGGACAAGTAGCTTATGTTCTCTCAGAAATTCAGAATATTACAGTGCCAAAAACCTATTTTTTGTGTCTAGGGAAGTTTTCTTTAATGAGATATCTATCTGCAACGTGATTTCAATGTTTTTGCACGTAACTGGAATAAGCAGGAAACTAATGGATATTTGTGGACTGGCCTGATTGGAATGCCAGCCCTCCTGAGCTAAGGCAGCAGAATCTGTTCCCTGATGCCAGGCCACTGGCCAATAAGTAACTACAGCCAAGGAAATATGCTTGAACTGACAAATTATTACTTTTAAATTATAAAGTGGAAAGCACATCTTGCAGCAGGTCAAAAAAAGTGACGATGTGGGTGTGTCAGCAGAACACTGAGCATCAAAGCTTTATAAAGGGGCGTTTCTGGCGCACACAGAATTCCTCTGTTTGTTTTTCCAGCTGGAAAGAGATGATAAGCATTTTATGGAGACATGTTTATGGGATGGTACCTGCTTCTTTTGGCTGTTTGCTTTCACTTGATGAATGGTCTCATGCATGGAAAGGATGGCAGGATGCTGCTTCTCTTCTGCAATATAGAAGCCAAACAGGAAAGCCACTTCAAAGCTGGTGGTTTTAAGTATGGCACAGATAGTTTGATATGCCAAACCTCTAACAGCCTCCATTTTTTCACATTTCTTTATGAAGAATAGTAAAATGCAGCTCAGAAAAAGTAAAATTTTTATGGTTCATCCTTCTTGGGAAAATGGAAATTGGAGTCCACACCCCTCAATCTGTGTTGTGACTATAGGAGGTGTGTGTAAGAGATGCTCAAAATAGAGTTGGGGCTGCTGAGTTCTAATAACTGAAAAACCTGTGTACTAACTAGAATGTGATTTAATAGTGTTTCCACCAGTGTTTTTCACTAAGTTTGGAAGTTATGTGTATGTGCTAAAAAACAGAGTGAAAGGGGTAGTGCAGAATAGAGCTGCCTGGTTTTACCAAACTATGAATAGGGGCATTTCATTACCATTCTGCTGCTCTTGTGCTAATCTACTGTGCTAACTACCAGATTTCTAGAGAAACTTAAACAATGTGTACCTGGGGCTCTGTACTGGAAATACAGAGTTGTCTTTATCTGAGCTGATTCCTCTTTGTTATTTAAGAAGTGTATAGTGAATTATATTGAGTGGACTTACCCTTTCAAGACTGTACAACCATGTGATTAACTCTCAGTAGAAATAACAAGACTTGTGACTACTTTTAGTCACTTAATTTTTTAAGTACAGGACAATGGACAGAACCACGATCATGGAAAACTAAAATCTCTCAGCACGTGGCAATATTTTGTATTGACTTGGAGCAGGGAGGAAATTTAGCAGGGAGAACTTCGTGTTCTTCTTGTCAGAGGTTGCAAGTAAAAGTTAACTACAACAGACCACTGATTTATGTAACTCAAACCCTTGCTGCATTGTGCACAGAGCTATTAAGAAGAGAAAATACCAACTTAGGAACAAGTTAAAACTCTGTAAATTCCTTTCTCCTCCCATGTTCTGAGCATCAAATTATGGCCAGAGGAATTGTTCACATCAGGTTTTCTTGGTCTGGTGTGGTCTGGTTTAATAATGTTGCAGAGAGAACATTCTACAGCACCAGTCAATTTGTTGTCTTTAAAAAGTGATTCTCTGCGTTACATAAACTTTTCGTATTTATTAAATTAATTTCATGATAAAATTAGTTAAGTAGTAGGGCTGATAAAAATAGGAAATGAGCATCAGATGGTAATGTTTTCCAGTGTTATAATTCTAGAATCGTAGAATCATAGAATCATATGGGTTGGAAGGGACCTTAAAGAGTTCCAACCCCCCTGCCATAGGCAGGGACAGGAATAAGCATTATTATTATTATTATCATCAATAATCTTTGTTAATGTTTGTGCAAATGTTGAAGATAACAGTAATGACTGGATTTGAGCATAAGTATGGTTTTTCAACTGTCAAAAAAAGTGAATTTCTTTATAATCTGTACTTGTCTGAATAGGTGTTATTTTTATTACCTCCAAGAAAAAAGTCATAAATTTAGATATAACAAATGGAGGCCGTGTGGAGAGCTTGGGGCCAGGGTATAGGACAGGGCCCTCTTTAATGTTTATAAATATGTAAAGGGTGAGTGTCAGGAGGATGGAGCCAGGCTCTTCTCAGTGACCTCCAATGATAGGACAAGGGACAATGGGTGCAAGCTGGAACACAGGGGGTTCCATGGGAATCTGTAAAAGAACTTTTTCACAGTGAGGGTGACAGAACACTGGAACAGGTTGCCCAGAGAAGTTGTGGAGTCTCCTTCTGTGGAGACATTCAAACTCCATCTAGATGCATTCCTGTGTGACCTAGTCTAGATGCATTCCTAGTGTTCCTGAACTGATGGGGGGACTGGACTAGATGATCTCTTGAGGTCCCTTCCAATCCCTGATATTCTGTGTGTTCTATCCAGGCTGTCCTCTGGGAGAGGACCTGGAAGTCCTGTGGGAGAATGATACTGTGTTTTTCTCTATAAGTCAAGACCGAAATGCAAACTGTCTCTCTTTACCCCAGCAAGAATGTTCTCACAAGACATGAAGCAATGATGTAAGTGGCACATCCATTGTGTTCATGGGAAGCATCACCCAGAGCAGGCCAGCATGGTGCAGAGGGATGGAGCTTTGAGGGAATACATCACCCACAACAAGGGCAACTTGGCTTTGAATGAAGGCCAACAGCTGGACTCTGCTCCCTGTTTCACCTCTGGGCATCTCACTTAGAAGCTCCCTGGCAGGGCTGCTGTGTGCTGCCGCTTTAAGGGATGCAGGCACTGCCAGGAGAGGTTTCTCTCCAGGGCTGGAGCAGCAATACTCTGCTCAGCAGGGCTTGCAGTCGCTCCCTGCTCTCAACTTAATAACATTTGTCTGCTTATGAGACATCTGACCAGTGAGCTGAGGGCTTCCACCTGCTGTGGGCAGCAGCTGCCACCATGGCAGCAGCCGCAGGTTCCACTGCTCCTAAAACTGCCAAGAACTGCAAGAAGTATCGTACAGGAAAGCGACAGGCTGGGATCTACACCTACCAGGAGCCACCACACAGGTAAGAGACTTCCTCTCACCTGAACTGCAATTCTACCTTACCTTGCCCTGTGGTGGCATTTTGCCATCTTGCTTTCATTTAGATGGTGTGATAACATGAATAGAGCATGAGAAGGGTCACTTTCTATAGTTAGGTGTATTCTAAACTTTTAATTTTCACAGAAGCCATGTTTCATGGCTCTAATGATTTAGAAGTATAGCAGGGAAAGAAATAATATCTCTATTTTCCTGTTTATTATATATTTCCCTCTAATGTCACCTGTGACCAAGGGGACAGGACTGTGGCTTGATGGATTGGGGGTCTGATGAAGTATGTCTTTGAATGCTTTCACAAGGTGTGCTTTTAATTACGATTTATTTCTGAGTGATTACAAGGTGTTACTTTTTACCAAATTGCAGAGGACTTACCCCACTGAATACACAGAAATAGATGCAGTTAGAAAATTTCCTCACTGGTGGTTGTTGTGGTGCTTCAGATCCCATCATTTCACTCAGTGGAAACAGTCACCACAGCTTTCCAGACCTGAGCATCTGCAAGAACAAATATTGCTGCTGCTTCTTATACAACATCCAATTTCAAACAAAGAACAAGAGAGCTGTAGCTTAGCAAAGATGGTGACAGCTTCAGAAAAGAAGATTTAATAATCTTCCACAGGAATCTGTATCAAAGCATATGAATCTTTTTACAGGGACAAGTAATTCCCAGTGTTGTCAGATCCCACACTTCTGTCCCTCTCCGCAGGGAAGAAGAATGAAGGGCAACCAAGCTGTAAGCATCTGTACTCCCCCCCATTTTAACAAGGAAATACTTTATCATTATTATAATCAAAACAAAAAGACAACATTGCAGGTTGAATAAATGATTGTTAAGTGCTCTCGCTGGAACTGTTCAGGCAGCACTTTACTCCAGAAAAACATAGAGTGTCTTAGTAGCATGATGTACAAGCTGGATGGCTGGAAATTCTCAGAAAGACCAGGATTCTTAGTGGGGAATGTGGATAACTTATGGGTGAGCAACGAGAGGTGGTGAGAAAGAGAGGCTCATCCTAGAGATGGGGAAATAATCCAAATTATTCGTAAGCTTTAAAACAATAAGGTGGTGTGAGTTCCCCAGTTGGCTGCTGTTATATTGCTTTATTAGGTTGGATCCTGTGCAAATCAACGATTTGCTGAGGACCTGAATGGGAATAACTTGTTTTGTTCTTCCTCTTGTGGGGCATGTGCTTGGCTGCCAGCAACTCAGATGATGATACCGGGGAAGAAAAGGACGAGAGCCATGACCCAGAGCAGATCTTTCAGAACATCCAGTACCAGAAGGAGATTATGTCCAACATCCGCTGCCGGCCATGGCCAATGAGGCAGAAGCTGAGGGCACTCAGGTAATGGTGCCGACATGAAAGCTTTTAGGGTTGCTGCCTGTGACAGTGCTTCCAGTCTCAGGAATTTTTCAGTGTAAGCTGGAAAGGACTGTGCACAGAAATTATTTGGAGGGTGCTGAGACAAGATCTGAATGCTGGCTGAAGGTAGCAGCCTCAGGGTGGGACGTCTGTAGATGCAGTCATCTCTTCTGCCTCCTTTGAGACAGCCAATATACAGAAGAGAGAAGAGGAAAGCAGGCTTTGGCTGGTAACTATAAAACACTGTGTCAGCTACTCAGTGATCTAAGGAAAGGCTGTCGGTACTGCATAGTAATAGATTTCTTAGCTAAGTTGTTTCACTCAGTCCCAAAAATGAAAAACTGTCTGCTACTTTCAAGGTAATTTCATGTGACAATCACTTGGTATGAGGAAGAAGTTGCTCATAATCTTCAGGCAATACATTGTAAAGGGCAGTAAATGCTGGACACCTGCAGGTTTAAAGAGGTCCATTCAGTGTACTAACAATACTTTCCCCAGCTTAAGAGATTGCAATTGTTTTAATAGTAATTCCAAATTTACAATGAAAGAGTGTGTGCTGAAATCCTTGTGCTACCTGTCTAAGTTGTGTCAGGTCATTCACAGCATCATCTGTTTTCAGTTTGCTTCATTTATCCTTCTCATTTGGCATCTTTCTCTTAAAAAGCCTGTATGATGCAAGGATGGCATTTTAGTTGTGAGAAATCCCTAGCAGCAGTACAGCCCTTGCGTAATCTTGGAAGCAATGAGAGATTTTAATGTCTTAGGCAGAGCCTGTGGGCTACTGCTTTCCTGGTCTTGTTGAGGAGATTTTGGTGGTGCCCATCCACCTTCTACTGAGGTCAAAGACTGCTTATGACCAGATGAATACAAGAGCCCTACATTATGCTTCAGAGCATTTGACAGCTTTCCAACAGCTTGTGCAGGGTGAGGGGTGCCAAGGGGATCAATGATGACTGAAAATCTACCTTCTCATGCAGGCAGGCAAAGGAGATCGTGCTGAAGTATGAAGGGAGACTGACAAGAACAAGAGGCTACCAAGCTGCTGGTGCAGAGGTATGGCTGATTTTTATTCAGTTACAGCTCTTCTCTATACCAATAGTCATCTGCAGTTTTCATTCTCAGAAGTGTATATTTGCTTTGTGGTGCCTATCTCCAATTCAGGAGCATTGTAGCAGAAGGAAAAAGCAGTTTATAGCTGCTTTATTTTTCCTTTTTTGTTTTTTTCTATTGTGGATTTTGTAATTACATTTTTGCAGACTAATTTGATGCGTTGAGGGATGAATGTTCTATTCACATAGCATGAGCTTCCCTAGCAAATAATCTTCATCTATTGATGCCTGCTAGGGAGGGCAATGGGAAGGAGATACCAACAATATGCAGTGAGTATTCTCCTAAGAGCTATTTTGCCAGACTCTGGGGCCACAGTTCAATACTTTAGTGTGAAAAATGTGTCTAGCTTTTAGTTTGGAAGAGAATCCTACAATAGGTTGTGGTAAATACATTGTTAGAGAAGCTTATTTGCTCATAAAAATATTCAAGGAATTTTAATCTAATCTTAGTCAAATCTATTTGCACCACTGAAAATCAACCCTAATTTCTGGAATTCAATAGCATGTAGGAATGACATATGATATATGCATATGACATAATCTCATATGCAACAGAAAGAGGAGACATCTTTAATCATCTAAGCAGCCAAGAATATTTTTGTCATTGTGATCAGTAGACTTTTAATGAGTAACTTACAAAGGCAAGCTTGTAATGGCAAAACAGAACACTATCCATTTTATTCAGGTGAACAAGTTGAAAGGCTGGGTTTGTATCTGTTCTGTTATGTTGCCCCACAGCAAAGGTTAAAAGTACAACCTTCCAATGTAAGAAAGAGGTAATTTTTCCTTGTTCTGCTTCTGTGCATGTGGCAAACACAGTGGAAGCAATAAGCACTTAAGCACTGTTAAAATAAATGCTGGATTTTGCCTTTGACTGGAGTGTTACTTAGAAAGTGCCAAGGGTCTGCAATACATGGCAATAAATCAGAGATTGGGCTTATTACTTCTTTATTTTCCCCTTCCCATAAAAAAACCTGAGGCTTTTGTCTTAAGAGTTCACAGCAAATATAAGAAAAAAACTAATTGCTTCTAGTGTTTGTATTTATTTGAAGATATTCATTACTAATTAGCACCATTCTCTGTGTGTAGGGGAACTTCTTTTTTCCTAGTACAAATTAGGGAATAGAGCGTCTGCATCAGGGCTAAATTCAACACATGCCACAAAATGAGCTAGTCTTTTTTCCTGTTTTAACTGGAAAGACTTAATTTTCATGTATTTTCTCAGAAAATAGCACAGTGACCAAGGAGACAAAACAGCGCAGCAAAACAAGTGCTGCATCACCAACATAAAGAGCTCAGTAGTTGTACATGGGCTAAGAACAAGAGGCAGTTTTAAGTGTATACATTCTTAAGGTTGGTTAAATTGACGAAATAAAAACTGGTCATAATTTGACAGTACACTCAAAATACCTTTCACTACTTTGACACTGAAAGCGTTTCTGTTTCAGTTAACTTATATTTACATTTGCAATTAACATCATTTACCCATACTTTGGATTCTAAGGGCATAAAACATCTGTACACAGTAGGCAGGAAAAGAAAAGGTAGCTATCTAAATAAAATTTAACAAATACTATGCCTAGATGGACATCTCTGGATTTTTTTCTACAAACTGGCACTAGGTGCCTGATTCCTTCTTCAACCATGTGAACCCTGTTTTCAAATGGAAATAGTGATTCCAGCAATTCTCATGCAATTCACAGCATCTACAAGTTCTTTGTTTAATTAAAATACTTCCTGTTCAGGCAATAAAACACGCATACCACTGTAAAATTTAATTAACTTTAGCTGAAGATATTGATGATGTATTTGGTCATTAAAAATATTATTTACTTCTCTTTTGCTTTCAGATTAGATTTCATGACACAAGATTGATAGTGCTTCTGACTTAAATGTAGAGCTTTTTTTAACGAGTACCTTTACTATATGTAGTTTATAATACCTGATCCAAATATAATTTTTTTGAAGATACACTAAAGTTCTAGCTCTAACTCAGCAAATAAAAAAACTGCAGTTAGTTCCACACACAAGGATTTCCTTTCTCTTTTCCTGTACACCCCGCTGTGCAAGGAGATGCCTTCCCCCAGCCACATGGAAAACAGAGGATTAATACTCTACAGACTGTAACCACAGTTTTCCTGCAGGTGTCAGCTATATAGAGAGCTCAGAATACAACAGTAGAATCTGCTTCTGATGAATATAAAAGTTTATTTTTCCTCTAAGAAAATCATTATGATTCTGTTAAATTTGAAGGCAGTCATATGTTTATTTGCTTGTACTAGAAATCAATGTTTTTCAAGCGTACGGCAGTGGGATTCATTCATAAATTAGGACAGAAGAGGTTAGGCATCCCAGCAATACACATATGTCTTCTGCTCTTGGAGCTGCTGCCCAGTTCTTCCCCTCAGTAGCTCCCAGCCATTGAGAAAGGGACAGGAAATGGTGCCCCTTGGCTGCTTCCTGTTGATTCCTTATGAAATTTATGTGTAAAAGATGTAGATTGGTGGCTCCTGACTATCCCCTTAGAGGTACTAAAGGGTACTCTGTCTCACCTTTTCTGGCATTTGGCTAATGAGTTCCCCACAGTTTGTGCATTTCAGAAACCCACCATGGCTTGCTTTACCAACATTACCCACAGACATGCTACAAGATCTTGCTAATTACTGTTTGCAATATTTCTTGTGACATAAGACAAAAGAGAGGCAAGCAAAACACTCTATACTCATCCAAATTGTTGTAATTTTAATTTACCTGCATTTTTTTCTCCTCAGCTTTGGAGAAAGTTTATTCGACTCGCATATAATTTTGTGGTAATCTTTATTCCTTGGGAAATGAGAATCAAGAAAATTGAAAGTAAGTGTAAAGATACAATGGTATTGAACAGTAAAGCACTTGATAAAGCACTAGATCTAAGGGTTTGGTTTTTTTAATCTAGTGAATGAAATTAATATTTGAGAAAGTTAAATGCAAACTTTCAGCAGTGACATTTTCATTTTAAATCATGCTTTTTTTTCCTAATTCCTTAGACTCTATGCATTTATTGTTTATGATCTTAATGGAGGGTAACTCTTAAAGTCAAATTCAAGTTTGTGCCATTGAGGTTCCGAAAATGCAACCAGATTTGGTTAGAGCGAATTACAGTCCATGGGGGAGGATCCTTGGACCAACATCTGGTCTGTCCAGGGTTCAGTGTGGGTGCAAACTGAATCACCACCCCTTGAGTCTTTGATCTGAATTAAAGCACCTTTTTAATGTTACATAAGCAATCAGGTCATTCCTCTCTGCTTGGTGGTAAAAGGAGATGGATGCATGATCTCACCCAGCACAGCAGCTTCTGGCATTCAAAGCTGACAGTAATTGTGACACATCCCCAACAGAGCTGATGTTGGAATTACTATTTCCTCATTGACACATTAACATTTTCTCTACTTTCCTGCCTACCTGGCATGAGTCAGGAATGTTTTTCTTTTGTTTTATTACTCAAATAAATACTTCATTAATAAATTATGTGATCTGTTATAGCCTGAGTAGCCCAGATAACTATTTTTCTGTGGTTTAAGGTCATTTTGGGTCTGGAGTTGCCTCTTACTTCATCTTCTTGAGATGGCTGTTTGGAATCAATATTGTACTTACCATAATGACAGGAGCATTTGTAGTCTTACCAGAGGTAAGAACGTGCTTTTAATGTTTACAGAAAAACACCTACTGTTGCACTTTCCTTTGTGAATTAAACAAATATCACACTTGAAGGCATGCATCAATTTCAAATGTAGAATTTAAAATGAATTATTTAAAATAAATTCCACTAGTAAGAGGCTTTTTTCGCTGCCAAAGTATAAGAGAATTTTGCTATTAGCATTAGAGATGATATTTTGTCAACATGGTACTAATGCTTTCATAGAGCATGTTTGTATCCGATTACTAAAATGGAGAATCCTAAAAGCTGTACTTGGTCTTGAGTACACTCAAGTCTTATTAGTGTCATTTACAGGCAGAAAAACGTGACATCCCTCTCCAGGCTCTATGTTATTATCCATTAGAAATCAATCTGTAGAAGTTCTGAACAGCCATAACTTTGTTTAGTTGTTGTGTCCTAGTGAGGCTATCTGTTAACTTTGTTAAATTGTTTTCATAAATATTATTTCATTTCATAGTATATTCATAAATATTATTTTGCATTACATAGCCTCTGCTTTAATAGCAGTTTCAGAAAACATGGGAATATCTGATTTTGCTTCTCATTGGCAAAACTTAAAAAAAAAATCCCCTGAACAAGCAAAAAAGTAAAGTGAAAGAAAAAAGCTACCCACTTGTGTTTTCTACTTTTTCTTAGGAAAAGTAGATTTAATCTTTTAATTTTTTATGCTAGTTTGAAATGCTTATATTCAAACAAATTCAAAGTTATTTTGTTGATGGTTTCAGTTGCTCTCTTTCTTAATTTCTCAGATATTTTGAAATGTCTGCAGAGCACTGAATTTCCCCTTAGTCAAACCAAGACAGCAAAAAAATCCCCACCTGGTTTAGGAGAAAGCAAATGCAGGATATCTCTGTGGGGTTTCTAGTTTAGGCTGAGGAATGAGACTGTTCTCAGCATTGTGAATGTATTATGTGCGTGGGCAGCCCTTGGAGGGTTCTTTTAGGCAGCCTCAGCTCAAGGGGCCAGCACAGCTTCTGACATCACCTCTGTCTTTCCCAGCTACTGGCTGGAGCTCCGTTTGGCAGCACAGTCAGCAAGACCATCCCCAAGCAGCATATGGAATCTGCTCAAGACCTGGACACCATCTGGTCACTAGGGGTAAGACTAAAACCACCCTTGTATCCTTGTATTGTTTCACTGTTCTTTTGTAATTGTTAGTTATTCCTCTAACTCACAGGCTCTGGTCTTTGCAGGGCTACCTCCAGTACTCTGTCTTGTTTTATGGCTACTATGGCCATGACAGGAAGATTGGGAAAGCTGGATATCGGCTGCCTCTTGCCTACTTCCTTGTTGGAATGGCTGTGTTTGCTTACAGCTTCATCATTCTCTTAAAAAAGTAAGACTTTTCATTTCTTGTTATTCACAAGCTTTTGTGTTCAGGCAACAATTAATGGTGTATTTATTCCATTTCCTCTGTCTTTATTATATGTAGCTCTATCAACCTGCTCAAGACTCCTAACAATCAGGGAGGGAGACTGGGTTTAATTGTAGCTTTCTCTTCACCTTGCTATCTTTTATCTTAGTTCACCTTGCTATCTTTTATCTTAGTTTTCTCTTCGTTTTCCCAGCCTACAGAAGGAGGACAGCACAGGAGATAATCTCTTTGCTTTGTATTTGTATAGTGTGAACTCCTACACTCAATTAAGCCCTTCCCATTTTCCTTCCTTCTTCTATAAACAACAGAAAATTCCGTTTTAAGTGTAATGCTTCCAGCATCATTATTCCTTTGTACTGAAATACAACTATAAAAGTTCTGTCCTAGAGGTAATGTCATGTGCATTGTTTCAGCTGTTATGTGGCATCCTGTTCATATGTCAGCTTAATTTCTTTGTTGCTGAAGGAGCAGCAAAGGGTGACTTTGGGTGTGCCAGACTGTAAATCCAGGAATGTGCAATGCTTGGAGACAGGCAAGGTCACTTCATCCTCTCCTGATTTGCTTCCCCTTCCTTTTTGGATTCCTATTTCTCCATGTCATTGCAGTCCAAAGACATTTTTAGTGCTATCTGTAATAGCTCTCAGTTTTCCAGCTGAAATTTCCCTTTTCATTTATTTTTATTCCACCTGCTGGTTTGTGCTATGGGTCACTGATCTACGCACCTGCAGTTTCTGAGTATGGTTGGCTCTTCCCCTTCTGACTCAGCTCACTGACTTTGCTGAGCTGCTTACAGTTCCCCTTTTCGTGCTGTCCTTCTGGATGTCCTTTCTTTCATCACTTATTAATCTTCATTTCATTTCCCACACTTTGCACTATGTTTCTATCTTGCCTATTGGCAATAAGTACATGGGGTTTTCCTCCTTCTCAACATGTGTGAAATGCCACTGGGTTTCTGTTTGACAGTAACATATATTTCAAAGGCAAAACCAGTATGGAAAACCAAGAGATCTTGTGCATGATCACAGTTCTGCCAAACAATCCTGTAATCATGCTAATAGTGATCTTAATGAGAGTATCTTCCAGATGGATCATATCTGGATATTGTGAAACCGAAATACATTAAAGTCCACAGCTCTACTGAGATTGATTCATGTCAGCCATAAAGACAAATGGACAAAATGTCCTTCCACTGTGAGTCACTTTGGCATTGGAACAAAAGGGAAGTTCCCCCTCTGAACCTCACCCTGTTTCAATTTTCTTCAGAAAGCTGCCAATAATGATACTAATTGCTAGAAATACTTGGTAGTTCCAAAGGCACAGACAACTGAATCAAATCACTGATTTCCTTCATCTTCACATGTTAACAGTAGTTGATTGTTATATTATTTTACAGAATGGCAAAGAACTCAAGAATGAGTTTAGCAAGTGCCTCTGATGAAAATTATACTTTCTGCTGGAGACTGTTCTGTGCTTGGGACTATTTGATAGGAAACCCTGAGGCTGCAGAGAGCAAAGCTGCTGCTATAGTTAACAGCATTAGGGTGAGCAACCGACCTTAAAAGTCTTTAGAGTTGATTTGTTTGTTAACCTGTAAGATAAAGAAGTCTTTTCTTTCATTCCCTTGAATTTCCTACTGCTTTTTGGTATTCATTTACAGTCCTGTTTTCTTATGGGAGGCTTGGTGTTGCATCTCCTTTTGGTGCAGCCACATCACACTTGCTGATATTATCATTCTTTCCCAGTGACACCACTTTTTTAATGCCACTGTATGTGTGACAAGAAATTAGGTAACTTGTGATGCAATTCCATTGAGTAATAGGTTCAAATTCATGTTAACAATGTGAAAATGCTCATTTAGTTCAGCTGTCCACAATAGTTGGACATCTCACAGCTCTCCATAGTAAAAAAATTGCTTCAAATGCAGTCATTTTCTATTTAACTAAGTAAGAAAAGGTGTGGTTTTCATTTAAAGTAATTTATTTCCCAAATTTGCTGTATTCTTCTTAAATCACAGAACAAAACTATTTCAAATTTTATCAAGGATAAATTAATTATGATACTGAGTTATTTTGATGACTAACAGTTCTGTAATACATTGCTAGCTTGCAGATTCTATAGGCACATGCTAAAAAAAGATCTGGCAGTGTTACCCTCTGCTTGTACACATTAAACATGTGTGATTGAAAGTGCACAGATATTTGATTACTGTCTATTTGTTTTTCAGAACTCTCCTTCATTAGTAAAGCTTATTTATTGCTCCTAAAAGGCTATGCAGGACAGAGATGCAATTATCTACTTACACTTTCAGCTTTTGCAATTTATTATTAGCATAATTGCTAGATATGTGCATTATGCCTGCTGAGCACTTATTAAAATGATAATGCTGTGTTTCTTTCCAGGAAGCCATACTGGAAGAGCAGGAGAAGAAGAAAAGCAAAAACTTGTATGTATATCACACCAGAGATACTTCTCAAAGCTGTGTTTCAGTGCAGACAGCAGTATAATACCATGCTAGAAAAAAACCCTGGTGCTGTAAGACAACGTGGCTCTGTCTATTTTTTTTCATTTTTATTTCTAGGGCAGTAACTATAAGCTTAAGAATTATTGCAAACATCCTTGTGCTTCTCTCACTTGCTGGTAGTATTTACATCATATACTTTGTTGTGGATCGATCCCAAAGATTAGAGCGCACCAAAAAGGAACTGACTCTCTGGGAAAAAAATGAGGTAAGCTGTCTTTGTCACCTCTGAGATATAGAACAGTTGTTGTCTCAGGGCTCCCTGTGGCAACAGCCTGCACTGGGGTGGAAATGAGAAGCAATGTGGAATGAGAGGACCTTTGAGGTCCCTTCCAACCCAAACTATTCTATGATTCTATGACTTGCTGTCTCTGCTTTGCAGCAAAGTGTTGGCAGAGCTGACATCGAATTCTAAATGCTGCAGGTCCTCATTTCATACTGACTGCAGTTCTGCCTGCCCCCTGTTTCATGAGGACAGGGCATAAATTCCCCCCTCACTTAAAAATCTGCTTTTGTGGACATGAGTGAGCTGAGTGGACACTAGACTAAAGGACTGGAAAGGCCTCAGCTTTGACTGATTTCAGCTGGGGACACTGAATGTTCCATGAATATGTCCATGAATATGAGTGGATACCAAGAGAAGGAAGTGAATAGCTCTGGAGAAGCTACTCTTTCATCTCAGGGCAAGATGCTGGCTTGATATTTCCCACATGTGAAGCTTTTATTTTAATAAAAGTAGTCATTTTAATGCTAGAAGTAGTAATTTTAACACCAGAGTGGCTGAAGTAGATTTCTGTGTGATACTCCAGATCTGTAATTTTAGATCCCAACTGCTGTTATTAATAATGTCCATAATAGCTTTTTAAAGCCATGTCCTCCAGGAAAAGCAATCACCACTGTCTGTGCATCACCAGTATTTCAGTCTGCAGTCAAGGCACAGAAGATCCACAGGTAAAGCTACACAAAGGCTGTGTCTTTCTGTTCTGCAGGTAAGCGTAGTTGTGTCACTCATCACAATGATTGCACCCTCTGCCTTTGAACTTGTGGCAGCTCTGGAGATGTATCATCCAAGGACCACCCTTCGCTTCCAGCTTGCCAGGTATAGGTGTTATGAGATGTTAAGAAGAACATGGGAAGAAAGGGAGGAAGAGAAGATGGGCCTTGCTCCCATGTTTTCATCCACCCAGAAAAATTGTGTGAGAAAGCAATGGAATAACAATACCAGTAACCTGTATCTTAATCTTTTTCTCAGAGTTCTTGTTCTATACCTGGGAAACCTGTACAGCTTAATCATTGCTCTCCTGGATAAAGTGGACAGTATGAGTGTCACTGTAAGTTTAACTTGATGTTTCCTGGCATATAAAGCTAGTAGCCCTTAAAGACCGAATTCTAATTATTGTGATATGTCAGATAACAATTTCTTTGAAAATTATTAAAACATATTACAAGGTAAGTTTAATTTGTAATGTTCATTTACACCTACTTCTTGGTTTTGGGATAACTGGACCCATTAGACTGCTGATGTAATATGACAAATTTCTGTGCATTGCTTAACTACATAAACTTTTTTAAAAAGTTATCACTTTGGGGCAAACAACATTTCCAGCTACCTAAAATTAGCCTTCAGTACTGTCCTTACAAGTTCTTTCTGACTCTGTACATAGTTATTTAAGTCAACTGCTGCATGCAAAGACATGAAGAAACACCTTTGTGTGTGTGCATTCTAGAAAGTAGAGATATCTAGAAGTAGAGATATGTGTATGTACAAAATGATTTGTATCTTCTGGGACATTTATTATTTCAGGACTCTGATGTTATCAGCAGTTCAAGTAATTCCACTGCCCCCTTAGCAACCAAAACTCTTCCTAAAGAAGACAATTTATCTACAACTATTCCTGATGTACAAATGCAGAGGAATGGCACCGTCATGTTGGAAGAGTCTCATGCTCAAGGCTTCACAGTCTCTGACTCACTGGTTAACAAAACAGGTTCCCTGGGAAACACCCAGAACCCACAGGATCAGTGCTGGGAGACATATGTTGGTCAAGTATGTAATTGTTTAATTATGTCCTGAACTATTTCCTAATTCAAATTTGACAAAAATTATAAATTGTATTGTGCTGTGTTCAATTTTACAGCTTCTCTTTCTGTAAATTTTGAAATTTAGCTAAGGATTAGTAGAAAGTGCAAAGGCTACACAAAATGATTTGGCCACAGAGCCAAGCAATGTTCTTTGTTTGGCAGGAAATTTTTGTTTAGTGTTTTACAAATGTTCTTTTGCCAGTCTTGAGTGTCTGTCTTCAGCTCTGCACAAGAATGTTTCAACAGAAGTGTGGAACAGATTCGATTTTAATAAGTGAAATGAGTGAAATGGGAATATAAAAGTGTTTAAAAGCAACATGTGCCCTGAGCAGTTTCAGACTGCTCCTTGAATCAACTCTGATACAGGCATGAGATCGTGTGTTTGCTAATTCGTAAGCATCTCTCAGTCCTCCCTTTGTTCTGCCTTGGTAAATCACTACAGAACCAAGTGGTGTTCACTCCAGAGATGTCATCAACAGAAGATTTCAAAGCACTGCCAGTCCACAGGCATGGAGGCAGTCGGGTACCAGTGCCCTGAGTGTGTTTGCACAGCCAGGGTGCAGAAGATTTGCAGACTTAATGTGACACCTTCTAGGTGCAATAAAACAAACATCACTTGTGGCCTTTACTTGGAGTTGCAGCTGTGGAACTAACATACAAACTGAAATTTTGACCACACAAAATCCAAATGGTGTCATTTAATCCAACGTACTTTGGTGTCTGTCAGTGCTACACTAATGTCTAGGCCATGAGATTAAGAAAGATGCCAGGCTGCTTCTGACTTGCTGAACTCCTGGTTTCAGAGTGTCTGATATTCAAGGTCATGTTTCATCATTTGGAGCAGGAGTCCCGTGCTAGGTTTGAATGACTAATTTCCATTTTTTTATGCCCCTCTTGTTATTATACAGCCCGCAGGAAATTTTTTAATGGAACTGAAAGTTTTCTATTTAACTGTGTGCTTTTAAAGCTCAGTTAAATGTGGGACAACCTCATTCATTTTTAAGCACTAAACTGGTCTCTTTTACGGCTTGATGACCCTACTGCCACTGGTTTTGATTTTTGCATGCACTTAGCAAGTCTGTACTACAACAGTCAGTAAAATAATATTGAGAACCCATAATAAAGAAACCCATTTCAGCTTATCTAAATAAACTTTCAGGACAATCATTAAAATGAAAGCTCAAAGCTCTGATGGACTTAAGTTTTATTGCTGTAAGCAATAGAAGGCATACTAGAAGCTTGATTATATTTGTTCTCAATGCTAGAACAAAAGCCAGTGAGAGAAAAGTCAAAAGGGAAAAGCTTAAAAGGAAACAGTTTCTATATTCTAATTAACCATCATCAGTATACTAAGCTTAAGCCAAAGTACAAAATACAATTAAAAATGTTAAATACCCACATGCAGCCCATTTGTTTCCAGAATGACTCAGTGTGTGTGAACAATGTGTATTTCAGGAGATGCTGAAGCTCTCAATTATTGACATGATTTTCACAGTAGCAAGCATCCTGCTCATTGATTTTTTCCGTGGACTGTGTGTACGATATTTAAGTGATTGCTGGTGCTGGGACCTAGAAAGCAAGTTTGTAAGTATAGCTTTTATTTCATCAAGCTATAGATAGCTGGGGTCCTTCCCTTAAGTGTTAAACTTCCTTAACACCTTTCAACAGATAAACAACTTCCTGGTAGCTCCTGTCTATAAAGGCAAAGGTAACACTATTTTTAGCACTATTAAACTGGGGAGCAAAGGGTAAATGCAATGCTGAGAACAGATGTTTCTCTCAAGCCTACCCTAATGGTTATGGTGCAAAAACTTGTTTTCTCTAAAATGAGATCATGGGGCATAACCAGGGTCAAAGATGAGATGGAGGGCTTGGGCTTTCTACTCACATCCTCTTTTCTGTAGCTGTCCACGATGTAGACAGTGGTCCAAGGAGCAATAAACAAAAGCTTACAGCCCTTAGTGTAGCAAGATGCTGTTGGCATGGAAGGCTGAGGAGTGTTCTCTGTCCTTAACTAAAGTGAAATAAACTAGAGAGGGACTGGTTTATTTAATCCTCTGCTGTGCTACTACTGCCTGCCAAAAGCTGGTGTATGGTCTGGATGTTTCAGGCTACGTGCTGTCTGCAGATAGAGTCTGTCAAAAAAAAAAACCAAAAAAAAAAAGATTAAGATGAGGTATTCACCCTGTGCTGTGTTTCTTGTAGCCAGAATATGGAGAATTCAAAATTGCAGAGAATGTATTGCATTTAGTCTACAATCAAGGAATGATCTGGTAAGTATAGTCTGTAAGTAATTTTTTTTCTTTTGTTGGCTGATTACTGAGTCAATCTGATGATTTACAAAGAAATAATTCAAGCAGGATATTAGTAATGCAATCTTTTACACTTCATTATAATAAGAGATCATCTGTTGATAATGAGCTTGTTTACTTTTTTTTTATGTGTTCATTTGCTATTACAACTGCTTTTGGTTACACTGAGCATTGGAATGGTATTATTTTTTTCCAGGATGGGAGCTTTCTTTTCCCCTTGCTTACCAGCATTCAATGTTCTCAAGTTGATTGGACTCATGTACCTGAGGAGCTGGGCTGTGTTAACGTGTAACGTACCACATCAGCAGGTTTTCAGAGCATCTCGGTTAGTCAAAATTAAGAACAAAAGATAAAGAATAAATCAAAAGCAGATAATGGAAATGTCTCCTGTGCATTGGAACAAGATGACAGGGGAGTTTAGCTCTGATACTCAACAGTCAAATGTGACAGTAATTCTCATAGTGAAGGGCTGTGAAAATAAATCCATAGTTTCTGGTAACTGGAGGGGTTTGTAAAGCAGGGAAGTTAGATATGCAAGAGCTGTCACAGAATATTCCTATACCAATATGCCTGACCTTAACAAATGCATTAGTTCCCTACAACTCCAAGCACATGTGCCAATTGATGCAAATTCTATTTCTTGGTATTTCCTTCATTGAAAGCTACAGAGTGCCTGCTTCTGTCTGCTGCTTCACGCAACAGAATTCACCATTTTTCTTCTGTTGTGAGGAATATCTTGCTGAGTCAAAATGGAAAACATTTAGAGCACCTTTAAATCTTAAGCATCGGTTCTTCCTAACACATTTTGAAGAGGAACCAGGTTCTGCCTTTGTTTTTTCTCCCCGGTTACTGGGCACACAGGCCAGTTTTCATAGAAGGATGCTACATGCATTGCTCTCACTGCAGCAGCACTATCCAAAAAGCAGCATCAATAAGATTTTCATCATGAAGTATCTGTTTGCACTCTGGCTCTGCTCAGACTTCCTAATCCAAGCTGAATGATTTTGATCTTTTAAAAATATAGGTCTTGAACTAGTTAAGTAGACACAGACTAACACCTTTCACATTGCCTGTTTCTTCTCCCCAATTAGTGTAATCTGAAACAAGTTTCACTGCCTTTCAGATCCAACAATTTCTACTTGGCCATGTTGCTGTTCATGTTGTTCTTGTGCATGTTGCCAACTATTTTTGCTATTGCCCGATATAAACCATCCTTAACCTGCGGTCCTTTCAGGTAAGTTTGTAAGAGACTAATGAAAATTTGCAAAATTATATTTCACCCTCTCTCAACAAGTTCACCAGGTTCAATAATATACAAATTAACTTAAAAAAAAGGTTGACATACAGGACAATTTTTTTCTGCTGCTGTTGCATTCCAGTTTAAGCTTAATTTGGTGAAAATGTCAATGCTATGGTTGAGACCTGTCTTTTGCTTTATATTCATGGTTAGCTACTTTATGTTCATAAGGCGAAATGCCTCTGAGCAATCTATCAAGCATCACTGTCCTCTGTCTCAATTCAAGCATTCTCCCAGCCTGGCCAATGCTTTTGCACTTTGGAAAAATTGTTTAAAAGCAAATCATTATTAAGTTGATTTTATATATTTTCTTCTTTTTTTAACTTACTCATTATTTGCTTGTATTTACTTCTTGCAACAAAGCTTAACAAATTAAGGTATTTAGGATTCTATCATTTCTCCCAACTTAATTTTACTTTCTTTCTCCCCTCCTTTCTTGTAGTGGACAAGAAAAAATATATGATATTGTTTCTGAAACAATTCAAAATGATTTTCCCTCATGGTTCAACAAGGTGATTACTTACATCAGTAGCCCTGTGGTTGTCCTCCCTGCACTACTGCTTTTATTGTAAGTACTTTGATTTTCATGGGCAGGTTACATTGACTGTATTAATACTGGCCTTATCTCTGTTGAGTCAAATGTTGATAGTGAGGAACAAACAATATTACTGTAATTTTATTAAGCATATCTTAAGAAACTCCCACCAACTCATTTAATATGGTATATGGAACAGATTAGAATGAGAGTGTGTTAAAAAGACTGTCATCACATTTTCAAAAGGAATTGTTTGTTCTGGGATACCATGTTACCTCAAGTTCATGACAGAGTCAAGGTTTGCAGTCTTCCAGGAAGATTTAAGATCCTTCTTCCCTCTCAAGAGCTCCTCAGAAATTAATATTCTATTTTCCTCATAGCCATTAGTTTAGTTTATGACTCTGAACAGGGATAAGTCTATCATTCAAACCAGCTCCCCAGTCATCCTGATTTCTGTCAAGGTAAAATAATTATGAAGGTCTGCTCTGAAGTGTTAATGCAATATAACTTGCAGCAGATTTTCCAGTGGAAGTCCTTTCTTTCTCTAGTTTCTCAATAATTATTTACAGCTGGGAATTAATACTTACTTTGAACTTTTTGAAATTCACTTTGCTCTGTGAAGTATCATTTGTCTTGCATGTACCTTTGAATAATTTTTTTCCCCTCTAAATTTCAAATGCAGAGTTTGTCCCATCAGTGGGATTTTCTGACTTATCAAAAGAACAAAGCAATGCTTCCTAATTGTAACCTTTTCCTCTAGGGTCCCAGCCATGTACATATGAATGTATTTACAAATTGAAGTAGGTCTACTGACTGCTTCAAGCTGATGGTTTGGCATATATGTAAATATTTGTGGTATAAAGTCCAGCTATAATATTTGACTTCACCTGAAAGCCAGTGTAATCCATTATGTCAGGCCAGGACTGGAGTAAACAAGGTGTTACTCCAGTCAGTCAACAAAACTACACAGGTATGAGTGTGCAAACTGTCATTCTACTGCCACTGTTCTGTAACCTTAGACTAGGCAAAAAAGGCAAGAAAGTATTTATAAAAATTTTCATCTTACACATGTCCATAATTTGAACCAAAAAAGCTAGAAATGCACCAAGGGTTATGCACACAATGAAAAAAACTACCAACCCCCCCCACAGGCACAATTAGAACTGCTGATTAATCTGTTTTCAGTGTTCCTTTCATGTGTGTTTGCTTGAAAGAAGGCAACAATCCATTGCCATGTTATAAAGGAAAGTGCTACAAAGCAGCAACTGAACACATAGGGCATTTTGATGATCCATAAAGTCTCATAGACTGTCAAGACTCTTTGATGTGACTCCTAATCACCTCTTTCACTTCTAGCATGTTAATCTACTACCTACAGAGTATTGCGAGATCATTAAAATTCACCAACAATCAGCTGAGAATGAAAATCCAAACAGTGAGTATAACTCAAAGCATTTTACGTGAAATTTTTTGGGGGGGAGGGTCACCAGGAAAGTACCAGCCTAATTAGATCTCTTACATTGACTTAAAACCAGTCCTGCATTTATCATGCTCATGCAGCAGTGGATTTACTGTCTAATCCATAATGACTTCCTGCTTTTCATTCTTGTGAATGCATTTTAGGAAAGAACTGAGGATAAGAAAAAGGTGGTTCAGATGGCAGTAGGTAAGTAGATGAGCTTTAGAATCGCCATTATATAAAGAATTTAGATGCAAAAGCATTTTGATTCCTTGCATAAGGAAGTTCCAACTATATTTAAAAATATATATTTCCTATAGAATCTTCCTTTTAGATGGTTTTTGCAGCACTGAAAGACAAGATGTGCAGTTTATACCTATGATCTGGGATCTTTGGACTCTGGGTATTTTCCTGCTTTTGCCACTGACAGGGCAGAATCTTGAAGGCATCTCTGATTCAATGACATCAGCCCTTGCATAAAATAGAGGTTAGCACGGGAAAGAGAAAGAGGAGCATGGCCTCTGTTCTTTGTCCCAAGATCAGCAATGAAAAGATTTCAGACCTGCATACTTTGCCTGAGGTTATTTGAAACCTGCACCTTCCACTTCTCAGATTTTAGGAATGAGAAACCACAGAAAGGTCCTTCTAATATCTCCCAGTGGGAGAACAAGTAAAAATTTGGCAAGCCAAGGAGAAAACCTGATTCAGTAACCTTATGACTAGGTCTTGGTGCCACTGGGTTGCCCCATAACTCTCTTGCAGAGACATAAATGATGAAATACCTGATGTATAACAATATAGTGATGAAGACTGACTACTAAGGGTAAGCAGATATGTATCACAGTTGGATTTCCTTTGTTATAGAAACCAAATTAATCTTTTGTCTGTGACCATCACAGTTACCAGAGCAAGTCTGCTGAATACAGCCACCTTCATATTGGTGGTGGTGCTCACTGTGAACTACAACAGGGCTTTAGAAAAGAGAAATTAACTTGTTCCCCATTTTGGAATCCTGATGTGCAATGTCCAGTGTTTTTTTTCTCTGTCATTACTGCATCTGCCAGGTACTGTAGAATTCCAATCCACCCCTTTATACAAATGACTGCATGACACCAGCTTCTCTTTCCTGAACACAGTGGGGTTCTGTTAGCATTAGATCCCCTGACCAAAGGGTGAATTTGAGCCATTGCATCTAGACAGCATATAAATGTGGAGTCCTGGAAAGTTCTTGCAATGACTTCTGTTTTCTAGCTAGAATTCAAAATCTGGATGGGAATGATAAGAGACCATTGCCAGAAAGTGACATAATCAGCCAGGAGTCTTCTGTTCGGTCCTCAACTCCCCGAAAGAATGGCAGTGTCTTAAACTTTGAATCTCCAGCCAGCAAAGGCACCAGAATACAAACCATTTCCCAGTCTGTGCCTCAGACCGTGCCCTCAACTGATGTTGCAAGACCTGTCAACGCAACTTTAACACCAGCTCCCTCAGGATCAAGTGTACTGAAACCAAGGAATGATCATATCACAAACAGGCAAGACTACTTCAGTTTTGAAATGACATTTCTTGCAGCAGCTCCATGGCATACCTGTGTTGATTTACACATTAGCTGTGCATTCAGACTTGTCTGTAGCAGTAAAAAAGCTAAAGAGCTTTCAAAAAGCAGTTGTGTTCACGGGTACTTCTCAGAGCCCTGCTGACAAGCCCTGCTTAAATCTCCCTTAATTGAGATGGGATTATATAACTTTTGCAATTATATAGTTGGGAGTTTACACAAGCTTCTAGCAAAGGTAAATACTGAGCTTCCCTTCAGGCTCGTAACCAAAACAGCTGGATAACCAAAACAGCTGGATAACCAAAACAGTGCAGGGTACTGTTTCCAGGATCAAGACAAACACAGAGTGAAGGAACTCTGTGCAGAACATCTGTGCAGGTCTAGCTGTAGGACAATCACTTTTGGACATCTTGATTCAGACAGCAGACTAATGCTTTAGGCTCCCCAGTTTTGTTTAAGTGATCATATAAAGAATGTTTTTGAGAGGTTGTCAGAATAATAAAAAAATAGGAATATAACCCAAGAGGCCTGGTCTGCTGCCTTTTTCCCAGGAGGAACAAATGCAACTCCTCGAGTATGTTTCTCATATTGGTCTGAAAAATTTGCAACAATGGAAATTCCATAATCTTCCCCCTTCCAATCTAGTGTTTGACTTTCCAGAGCAATTATATTTTTATGAGTATAAATTAGACTGGCAGATGAGTGTAACTCCTGGCATTTTCTTCCTTTTTTTCCATACTAAAGGTATCCAAGTGTTGTGCATGGGAGTGCAAGTGAGCTCTGTAAAACAAAGCCTTACACACCAGTGACTTTCAAAAAACACAATGAAGACGTTCATTCTGAGCCTCTTTTCAGAAAAGGGATTCGGCAGGTAAATCCAGATGCCCTGGGGGCCGGGGCTCCTGGTTTTGTGGGACGCAGATCATATGCTACCAGGTATTTTGTTGTCAATGAAAATGAGCCCCGCAAAAAATCACTCCGTTCCGCCTCCCGACTCCAAAGGCATTTCAGAAAGGATGACCCAGGAGACATTATTGAGTTGTATCCACGCCATGTCAGGAGATATGTGGTTCAAACACCACCCCAGATGTATTCCCCTCATCCCAGTGAAGATGAAGAGGATGAAGATGAACTTGGGAGAGAATTCATTGCCAGATCCCATCGCCCTCGCTCACTGTCTGATCTTCGCCCACCCCCAAGATTTTACATTGGGGAACATGCTGATGGCCACATTCTTACAAGTAAAGACCTGGCCAGAGTGCACTACAAATCCTGGGACGATGGTTTTGGGCTAGATATGGACAGGCCTCCATATGCTTACAAGAAAGTGCACCTGAACTATTCTGAGCCCCGTGTGAAACCCAAATCAAAGCAGAAGGCAGAGCAATCCCTGACAGAATCTGATTCCATCTCCATTGAATCAAGCAGTGATCCGCAGAACAGTGGCAACGACCAGTACATCCAGGTCATTCACAGCAAGGAAAAGTATCCAAAACCTGGGACAAAACTTGCCAAAAAGAAATCAAAAAATGTTGTTGATCTAAGAGCATCTGAGTCTAATGAACTGGTGTGCTCAAATGTCTGAGAAGTACTCCAACTTATTTGTGTTTTGAAACGAGTGCATGTGTTTGTTGTACTTAAGGTCTGTCAGAATAACTATGGCATACTCCTTGCAAACAACAGCATGTGCTGTGGTTCCAAGGTGGAAAAAACATAGTTAGCCTTGTGTCTTACTCTGTGCCTTGCTTTAATATCAGAATTAATACGTTGCAGAACTTGGAAATTTTTTCCATTTTATTACTTGCTGTTATGCTGTAGAAAACTTTACTTGGGGCACTTTAATTAAACCAGTCCAAAAATATGTCAGATGGACTCTCTTTAACAGTCACAGCAAAAGATGCTTCCAGTGAAACAAGGTAATCAGCAGGTAATCAGATAGAGTTGCTATTTTCAGTGTATTTATGACATTGTGACAAGCCTAATTTGACTATGTTGTAGCTCAAACAAATCAGTAGTAGGTTAGTTACAGAGAATGCTGAGTTTCTTTAGAGTGCACTCCATGGGCAACAGAAGAGTTTGGCAGCAATAACATTATCCAGCCTTCCAGATGAGATCCTAGATCTTCTATTAATATTCTGGTGAAAAATCCTGATCAGCTTCACTCCAGAAAGCTTCATATTCTTGGCCTTCAACAAACGTCATCACTCCTATTTTAGTTCTATCTAATTTTTTTTGCACATAATTGCAATTCTACATCCTCTTTAGATGAGGATTACCCTTTTTTGCGTTATGTGGATGACAGCAGGCCATAAGAATTGCTGGCCTTCAGCAGTCTCCTCCCCCTCAGTTCCACCGAGCCACGCCACGCTGCCATAGGCTGGACGCGGGTGTCTCTCGCAAAACCTCCCGGGCCTGTCACCACCACAGCTGCACCGCAGCCGGGCTCTGACCGAGTCCGCGGGGTTGGCCCCATCTTAAGCGGGAGAACAGCAAAGCCTCTGCCATTGCTCCCTGCTGCTTTGAGGGCCGTTTTCTCATAGAGTGGCTCGGCGGCTCTTTTCCCGGAGAGACAGGCCACAGCCTGCATGGCAGACCCCAGCCCCACCACCTCAAAGCGAGCGGAGCCGGGCCGGGCTCCACCGAAGCCGCTGCCCCTCAGGTGAGGGGGCGGCGCCACCATCGGCCCACGGGGGCGGAGCGGCCCGGAACCCTCATAGGCAGCGGCGGTGCGCAGGCTCCGCCCTACCCGGCCATGGATTACGCGGGGGTCGCCGTGGCGGCGGCCGAGAAGATGGAGCTTTACCGGGGGGACTCCGACGGCTGGCGGAACTGCCGCAGCACAGTGAGCGGGCAAGGGTTGCTGAGGTGGGACGGGTGGGGGGGGGTCTGGCCCGGCTGGGCGGCTGAAGCCTCCCCTCTCCGCAGGGCCAGGTGTCGGTTTCGTGGAAACCCTCCGCGGAGTTCGCGGGTAACGCGTGAGTACGGCCGGCGCAGCCCTGCGCTTCCCCGCCACGGCGGGGTGAGGGATCGCCCCCGTGGGCGGTGGGGGCCAGGCGGGGACAAACAGCGGGGTTGGGTTTGGTTTCGTCCCGCCGCAGGTACCGAGGAGATGCGATCCTGTCTGCCAGTCCCCGGGATGTCTGGGAATGCATCAAGCCGGTGGCCGGGGGGCTCAGGACCAAGTGGGACCAAAGCGTGAAGAACTTCGAGGTCATCGAAACCATCAGCGATGTGAGTTCTCCGGAACTGTGCCGGTGCCATTAATGCAGTTCTGTCTTTGGAAGCCTTGGGCTCTACTCAGGCCTAGTTCGTCGGGAGGCACTGAGTTATGTACAGGGCGGTAGGAAGGTGTGAAGAAGCTGAGCAGTCTCTCTGAATCATTCTGATGGTAGTGGAATTGGTCATGTTTTAATTTTTCCTATTTTGTGAGTTGCTTATAATTCTTTAACAGTGGAATTATCTTTCTGAAAAAAGTGACTTACGTGTTTTTGGCTAAACGCTGCGTAGTTAAAAATGCTAAACACCATTAAACATTCTAGCTCTACTGCAGATCAAGCTTTTAAACAGTGTATTTGTGAGAGAAGGTGAGGCACAGAGGATGCTTGGGCTTGGGTAAGCAGGGAAACATTCCTGTCATCATCCTGTCATCAGCCCCGTTTTTCATCTAGACTGACCTTGGGACCCAACTCGTTGCCTCCATCTCTGTCATTAAAAGAGAGAGGCTGTGCTTGGTTTATTACAAATTAAAAAAAGCAATATTTTCTGGTACTGTGGTTATGCAATCTAATTTCAGAGCTGTTTATTTATTTTTAAGTGTGTGAGAATAAAGAGCTATTGGGTTTACATGCCCAAATCTGAAGTGGGATGTGTGTGCTCAGAGGCAGCTGGGTTAGTAACACAGCCAGGGATGTCTGAGGAAGTCCCAATAAGTTGTTTTTTCTTGATGGAACCTTACAGACCTATTGTATTAATTACAAACTTCAGCTTCAGTAATGTTGCAGTCTGCCACTTGAAATTCATAGACTTTATCAGACTTGCCAGCTCTTACCAGTGTGGTAGAAACCTCTATTTTGGAGAGCCTGATACCCAAGAGCATCCATAGAAGGGTTAAGGTTTCTGCAGTGTAATGTATCTGGGTATCAGGATGTGTTCCGTTTGATATATTCCTGGAAGGGAGAAGCATTCTAACTATCCTATGAGCACAGATGCGCTGGATTTGTTTTTCAGTACCTGTTATGGTATCTGTCCTTTAACAACCTGGAAGCAATGTGTTATGACTTTTCATTCATTAAACTTTCCTTTATCAACATGCCACAGTACTTTTTGGCTATGCTGATTTGCATTCTGTTCAGCTAAGGGTGTAAGAGAATTCTGTGATGCAGGTTATAGAGCACCAAAACATGCAGGGATTTTTCTGTTGTACTTTTGAAAGTTCAGCTGGCATAACTCTGCTTTGTAATTTCCAGAATATCACTGTGTGCAGAACCACAACCCCTTCAGCTTTCATGAAGATGATTTCCCCAAGAGAATTTGTGGATGTGGTGCTAATAAAGCAGTATGACGATGGGACAATGCTATCTGCTGGTGAGATGCATGTATTTACAACTTGTTTATATTAAGAGATAACAAGCAGCTACCAGAGATAAATTTAAAATAAAAAGTAATTAACACAGTGTTTAGTAGTTACTGATCTGGTCTTGATCAGAGGATAAAATACTTGCGGTCTCTTTACATCACTGTGTACATGAGCATATAAATCATGTTTGTGTTTAGATAATGATGATGCTATTGGCCCGTGGATTCTTCCCCGGCTATACTTTTGAGATTGGATAATGATTTCATTTACTGTTAAGTTTGGGTTTGTGTTTGTGTATTTTTATACCCTCACACCATATGAGTTCAGTGAAACCCCTTCAGTATGTTTGATGCTTAGATCAGAGCTCAGTTAACAATTGCTTCTAAATTTAACACTTCTTTGGTTTTTCCATGCTATGGCAAAGAGCAATTGTTTCTAATGGTCTTCCTGACCACTTGTACAGCACAGGCCCTCTCTGAAAAGGTTTCTGCATTATCCTCCAGTGAGTTTGCTACTCAGTACCAAGGATTCTTGCCATTTTCTGTGAAATTTAATTCTTTTTCTTACAGCCACCAATGTGGAACACCCACTCTGTCCTCCTCAACCAAATTTTGTGAGAGGTTTTAACTACCCCTGTGGCTGTTTCTGTATACCACTTGCAGGGTAAGAATGATCTATGGTTATATATTCTAAAGCCATTCTCACCCATTATGTTGTATGTTTATGTGCATGTGATCTGAAACCTCTTGGCAATAATGTGTTTCTGTTTTCTTTTTACTGGTAATTATGATGAGTCTGACCTTTCAATTCTCTTTTCTGCACACTGAATTGCTTCATCTTAATTTCCTGGAGGGAAGTATTTAATGTTACAGGATCCTTGTAGTTTTCTTGCCTGACCTCTTAAACAGAGATTCAGCAGAACATACAAATATGATCTTACTTTTTGGGAAATGAGTGTCTGATTGTTTATTACCTTGCCATAATTCACAATAAGAATAATGTACCTAATTATGGCCTAGTTTAACTGTAGGGTTGTAACATGTAACTGTAACATGTTGAGGTAGCCACATCTGCTGAAATTTGGAATTGGTGTCTGGATTTTTTGAGGTTTTTTTTAAAAGTACTTTATAAATATCTATCAGCAGGTAATGCATATCATAACTGTTGTAAAGCTCATAATGCTTTTAAACTTCTGACTATAAAAATTGCTTGCTTTGCCTTTGCAGGGAGCCAGACAAGACTCAACTCCTCAGTTTCTTTCAGACTGATCTTGGTGGATACTTTCCCCAGACAGTGGTGGAATCCTTCTTTCCAGCTAGTATAGCTGCATTTTATACCAACCTGACCAAAGCTCTTAAGACACTGAAAGCATGACGAGGCCAATAACTGACATCACCAGCTGATGGCAGGAAGAACCCTGACAACTTGATAGTAGAGCTAGAAAGTTGGCCTTACAGGACTTCACTACCAGCAAAGATACTCAAGAACATTGAAAGGGGAACAGTGTGTTGTGGAAAGTAAATTTTTAAAACATAACTTCCTACTTTTCTCTATTCAAAGCGATGCATTCTTTTTAAATACAATATCCTTCATTTTCATAATTTGAAAACTATTATACCAGAGACTGGAAGAATCCAAGAGGCAACACTGATGGCTGTCTGTGAGGAGAAGATGGACATGCTAGATCTATTCTTGGCCATGCTGTTAGCCTCTGAGAGAAGCTACAGTTCACTTAGCACTACAGTGTTACCCATGTGCAGGGCAGCCCTGTTTTGTCTCTGAAGCTCCCCATAAAGTCCTCTAGAGCAGTGTTCTTTCCCCAAAAGAAGAGGAAGCTCTTTTGCTGCCAGCACGCAGAGCTGCTGAGATGCTTCAGTGGGTCCAAGCCAGCAAACGGTAAAAAGCCAAAACAAATTGGATTATGTGGAGGATCAGATTTAATGGTAAATCTGCTTTAAATGCTTTTGTTATGTTTTGGTTTTTTTTCTTAAATCTAAGCCTACTATTGGAAATCAATTCATGGAACCTGTGGGCTGACAAATATATCTTTCTTTCTCCCCTGTATACCAAAACCAGTGATTTCTGCAATGCTGTGGTGCAAGCTGCACTCATGTAGTGGCAATAAATTAAAGGGATTAAGCACTTTAATGATCATGCTTGAAATGAGCATTTTTAACTGCATTTGAAACATTTTCAGTCTCTTTTGGTGAGAGGTTTTAGCGGGTATGCAATCTTTTCTGTAGCTTCATTATGACTTGGCAGGCCATAAGGACATTGCTGGAAAATATTTTTGGTGCTTGTCAGATGTTACATGGATTAAATATAATTGCAAAAGGAAAATTAATTGCAGAGTTAGGAATTTAAATGTAGATTGTTATTTTAATGCTTTAACCTGATTTTTTAACATTATATATGTTCTGCTTTCTGCCCCAGGATATTTTTTTTATATTTAGTGTAGGGCATGGATGAGCTCACAAGGTTTCCCACTGTAAACATCACCCTGTGGAATAGACTTTTAAAGGAAAGAGTTTTTATTCTAACTTTGTGTAAAAAAAAATATATATGTGAAAACTTGTATGAGTGTATGAAATAAATATTTTTCTGCTATATCCTGCTGGTTTTCCTGAATCATCCTTGAAATGGTTCCTCAGGCAGCTGTTTTGCTGTCAAGGAAATGCAAAAGCCACTTGGGCCTCCAACATCACTCTGGATTCAAGGCATCAAGGCAGGGAAAAGCCTTCACTCCCTTTTACTGCCAACTGGATATAATGATGTTTTGAGGAGTGCACTCACCCTCCCAAACTTTGCCCCTTGTTCCTTATTCTCGATTTCTGTTGCTGGTTTCATTTAATTATGAAGAGAAATGAGAAGAGAAATGGGCCCTGGTCTTGGTGTCGTGTATTCCTCTAAATGTCCTAAAGCTGTCAGGCATGAAGTTCAGTATCTTGGCAAGTTTTTGCAGTATATAATTAGCAAAAATTTCATGGAACACAGCTCAGGTCATCACTTGTTATTCCTGCAAGTAATCCTTTTGCAGACCATGCAGCTTTTAATTGGCCACTTATTTTATAATAAATATTTTTCCTTATTGCTCAGAGTAATAAATATTGTAGGTGAGGCTCTTTGGAATCATTTAAGGATCCATTTTCTGAGTGTTCAACATGTTCTGTCCAGAAGGAATAAGGAGCCCTAAAATTTCAACTTTTTCCTGGAAGGGGAAATGTTTTGGCAAAGATATCTCGTAAGACCTTGGAGGACTTCTCAGAGAGACCTGCTGCCTGGTACACAGCATGTTCTGACTTCTGATCTTGGCAGATGCAAGAAATGCAGAGGCATGCAAAAACTAAAGAACTTGGAAGTGAAGTGAAAAGAGCACCTCTGGAATCAAGCAAGATCAAGCCTGTCTTGGTTCAGTGTCAGTTATGAAATTGATATGGAATGGCTGTTTCAGGTAAGTGCGCCTTCAGGAGATGGCATGTAAGTAATTAAAGCATTCTGTGCTGTTTCTGTATCTTGTCTAATCTGTTGTTAAAGTTAGGAACGTGACTAGAAAGTGATGTGTCTTAGAGAAAGTAGCTTTAACTGTGCTAGAGTTCAGGCCTGCTGTTCTGCACAGCAGTCATGTCTCTTCTGTATTAGTTGTAGAAGTGGTTGGAAAATCTTAGCATCTTTTGTATGCATGTTCTTTACTGCTGATTAGCTGCACTTGAAGAGTAGATTTGTCTCTAGGTTATTTATTGTTTCCTAGCTTCAGAACTTCCCAATTACTTTCCCCTGCAAAATTAGCACAAGACATTTTGAGAACTGTGTATAGTGGAAAGTAGGAGTTGGTTCTAAATTGCCTTCTTACTCACCTGCTCTAGTTCTGCAAGACCTCTGGTCAGAGGAAGGTCAGAAAAAACCTCTGCTTCCTGCTTCACTCTTAAAATGAAATCCTCCCTTTTCATCTGACCCATGTTGACCAGCTGAAGGAGAGATGATTTGATCACTTGCTAGTAGAAAGTTACCCTAGACAGGTTTTGGCTGTTCTGTATTTTGTATAGTTTGTATAGAAAATTTGCTGTTTTTCAGGGCACGTTCTCTTTTTGACACACAAAGTTGAATTCCTTCCTCTGCCCTTTACACATTCTCTAAGGTTTTATTTTGCTGTAGTGCTGAGGCTCTTAAACACATTTCTTTCTTTCTGTGATGAAGTTCAACAAGGCCAAGTGCAGGGTCCTGCACCTGGGTCGAAGCAATCCCAAGCACAGATACAGGCTGGGTGGAGAGTGGCTTGAGTGCAGCTCTGTAGAGAAAGACTTGGGTGTGTCAGTTGATGACAAACTTAACAGGAGGCAACAGTGTGCACTCGCAGCCAAGAAGGCT
>VZTY01015835.1:66557-97313 GCA_013400935.1 Turnix velox
ACAATAACTTATCAGTACCTGAGGGGGTCCTACAGAAAGGCACTGGGCACCTTGGTCTAGTGAGAAGTGTCCCTGCCTATGGCAGGGGGGTTGGAACTCGATGATCTTTAAGGTCCCTTCCAACCCAAACTATTCTATGATTCTATGAGGTGTGAGCAAAACGCGTTGAGTATGACTGAAATCTTAGCACAGAATGTGCTTGTGATATTTGTTAAGTTAAAATAGAAGAGTACTAGAGCTGTCACATATTTTATTACAACCAGTACATTATTAATAGTCATTATTTTATAATTCTATAATTTGGAACATCTGTTTCTGAATGTGAAAACAATTATGCACATTTTATGCACATCTTATTTGTCCCAGACAGCTTGTTCTGTAACTGTACTTCACATATGTGCCTTCTGAGTATCTGGCTGTGGCAGACACATGGCCGCAAGTAATAACATCCTTTTTTGTTTTCTGTAAAATTGGCTGAAGTCTATTTCCTCCTCTTACAAAGTTTCAGATGACTTGGTGGTAATGGAGCTTGGATTCTTCCTCTTGATAATAGCTGTGATGGGCCCATCAGGCAATGCCTTGATGATATTCCATGCTTCAAAACGAGTGAGTCCCTGCATGGCTGTTGTGTGCACTTGTAACAGCTCATCGCCGGGCTGAACAGGGCTGTTCTGTTCTAATGCAGTCCCTGGGCAAAGAAAATTAACTTCTGTTAATTCTTTAAAGATTTTTCAGTTATTAGAGATTAGGGTTTGGTATAAACCACCTGGTACTGTTGAGGACAATGATACATTTACCAAAAAAATGCCATTTTCATGGGTCTAAATCAGCAGTCAGTTACAAACTGTGCACTTATATATGAGCTAAGAAACTGTCACGCATTTGTTTTAAATACACTTACCTTTAAATATCCTGTTGATGATGATGGGTTTATCTCCATGAATAGAGCCCTTCCCTCCTTCCAGACTGAATCCTAATCCAGCAGGTGTTTTTTCCAGAGTTATAGTGCAGATTGATTCTTCGGATGCTGGAAAAAAATGGAGAGTTAGCAGATGGATACCACGTGGTCTGAAAAGCAGAAACATCCGCTGTAAAGAAGAAACTTCTGTTTTGTTAACAAAGACACTATATACTGGCAAATTAAAGATAAAATTATAACTTTTAATTATTCTTTTTGTCATTGTAAAGCACTCTGAGAAGCTGAGGAACAAAAGCTATGTTTGAATTTATGGCAGAATGGAAATATATAAATGAAAAACAGTGAAATTACTAGAATTAGAAAAATCCATTTAACAGAAAAATTAAGGTAAATCTATTTGACTTAGTTATGAAATTATCAGCCACAAGCCTGCTGATGTTTAATTGTAGTATTGCAATAAAGCTACAAATCTCTAGGTTATGTTATAGTAAAAAACCAACATAACAAGGCACAAAAATATCGTACTAATATGAAAGGTTCTGTAAGTATCTGACCTTGCCATGTTTCAGGTGTGGCCACCTGCTCTATCAAACAATAGAGTGTTGTTTGTTCAAGAAGAAATTCACTTTCACAGGAGAAAGAGACTTTTAAGCTAGAATCTAATGATCCTAGAATAAAGAATAGCTGATCACTTGTCATTTTGCCTTCAATTAGATGTGTTGCTATAATAATCCTCTTGTGCCTGCAGAAATTCATGTAGTGGATTACACTTGGTTTACTTCAGAAGGTTCTTTTGTATTAGGAATTTATTAACTTTTTCCGTTTTCAAAGTATTTCAAAATGTCTGGCTCAAGAATGTTTTGTTACCCACCCTGTCTCTAGCCATGGCTTTCGTAGTTATGTAGCCAGTGCTGAGCTGTTTCATGAGCATCCAGGATTTCGGGTGTTGAGTAAATACTTAGCAGGTGGGAGCTACAAGGCAAAGCCATTGAACTTACCGGAGTGTTGTGAGCCATCACTTGCTAGAGAAGATGTACTAGAAGTGATTGAAATGTTGAGATTTTTTTCTCCATCTTTAGCTTTCCTAGTGACAACAACGGCTTGTCTGGGCTGTCGAGCCTGTCGCATGATTGCTGAGGCATCGTTGTGAGTTGCACCTTTAAGAGATTTTCCATTAATGGATAGTACTTCATCTCCTTTCTGAATAGTTCCTTCTTGAAATGCTAATCCATTGGGAAACACTTTGTGAACCTGTTGAGCCCAGTCACCGCACCCAAGAGGGGAAAAAAAAGGACAAGTCATTAGGTCGCTCAGTTAATGCTTTTTACCGTGTGTATTTTTTATTGTTTCCAGGAACAAGCTGCTTCTAGCACATCTAGGGACTGAGGGATGAATAAACCTGTGCAGAGAATATTTCTTGGGCACAGCACTCCTGGGAAACCAGTAAGTTAGGTATGCTTAGGTAGAGTAGTTAATTTTTGAGCATTTTTAAAGAAAGATGATACTTACAGTTACTACTTTATTTTCTAGGTCAATGCCTCCTGCCAGGCTGAATCCAAGTCCAGTATCTTCTTCTTTATGCAAAATTGTAACATGAATATCATCGAATTCCTAGGCAGGGAAAGAAATTATATCAAGAACTTCCCAATGATTGGAAATTCAGCATGTTTTCTTTTTTTGTCCATTGTGCATTTTAGAATGAGCCTAAATGTAAGCATTTGATGTTGATAAAATTTAGCTATCAGTTATCTATTTAAAAATGCTATTCTGTGTCTAAAATTGTTCTTGTTTGACAAAGAGGTTATCAGTTGAATTGAATTGCCCTGAGGTTTATTCTAGATGAATCCAGTAAGACTAAAGATTGCTCAGTATCCCAAAAATGAGACACTAAGTATCTCAGACTGGCAACCTAAATAAAAATAAAGGCCTCCAAAATACCATTGTCTCCTTCTGCACTCAGAGACCCATTAGTTAAATGGATCTTTCTCTTGCTAACTTGTCTTTGAATACTTTTTCAAGATTTTTCATCAAAAGAACTAAATGTTACTATTGCTAGATATAGATATGAGTGCTTTATTTATTTGTTGTATTATCAAGTTGCAAAAATTAAGCAGGCACATCTGCTCCACAGCTTTCTGAAAATTGCACACAAAAAGAAAAAGCCAATTTACCTTTAAGGTTGCTTCGTCTAGTGATTTCACTTCCTCTATCAGCTTTGCTAACTCTTTGGGGGAAAGCAGAGAGATGACAGACTGCCCTGACACACCAGATGCTTGAGGTGAGTCATCTTCCTGTTTCTCTTCCTCTTTCTCATTATCTGCCAGGCTGACAGTGTATTCTCTCAGCTCGGAGAGGCTGTCCCATTGTCACAGAAATAAAAAAGAAATTAGTTATGAAAGAATGCACACACAAAAGCATAGTACAGATGATTTTGTAGCAGCCATCTTTTGATCTCATCAGCATAGTGAGGGTGGTGAAATACTGGAACAGGATGCCCAGGGAGGTTGTGGATGCCCCCTCTCTGGAGGTATTCAAGACTAGGCTGGACAAGGCACTGGGCAGCCTGGTCTAGTGGGAGGTGTCCCTGCCTATGGCAGGGGGGTTGGAACTCGATGATCTTTGAGGTACCTTCCAACCCAGACTATTCTATGATTCTATGATTTAACTGGGGTAGTAGCTCCTATAATAAGTATTACAAATACATAGAAATGTGAATTAATCTTGTTAGCCTAACAGAAGTAGGATCTGGCTCATGAAATGATAGACATAATCTCTTGACCCCAGGAAAAACCAGTCTTAAATCTTCTTTGTTATGAAGATATTGTAAATATTCTTCCTTAAGTAGGAGGAAGCTTGAAATACATATATATATATACTAAAAATTTGAAACAAGTTTAAGTCATGCAAGTTATTTAACATTTCTGCTCTAAAAAAAGTTTGTTGGTTTGTTTTTACTTTACTATTTTATTTAAGTATGGATTGCTACTACCTTAGAATTTCAATTTGTCAGCAGAGCAGCACACATTCTCACTAATGCTGATTTGAAAATCTGATTTTTAAATATGGTATCTTACTTCAGCGAAAACCCAGTGTCCAGGTGATGATTCTCACTCACAGGAGAGAGAGAGGTCACATCTTCCTCCACAGAGTTCTGGGACAATGTGTCCAGAGTTTCCCATGTGTCATTTCCAGAAGAGACTGGAGACTGAGGAAGGCAAAGCAAAGATTTCATTAAAGCAGATGACACGTGGCTACTGATGGAATAGATTTTGCTGCACATTTCATCATATGTCTTCATCATTTCACAAGACTGGGTAGCAGAAAGTGGGAAGCTTCGTGATCTGAGGCTGTGTGCTTTTGCTGCTGATACAAGATGGGAAGCTGCAATGGCTTCTGTAATTAGGAGACCAGAAGAATTTTCATTGTTGTTGGTGGTACTTTTCTCTGAGCTAGCTGCAAGGACCTCCCTGGGAGAGGAACATCTATCTAGGCTCTTTGTTCCCATGACCACAGATGACTTAGAGTGCTGTTGGCTAGTTTGACAGCGTTGCAGACAGGCTTGGTTTAAATGTGCTGGAGCCACTTCTGATCTTATTGCAGTGGGAGAATGTTCTTTCTGGACCGATGATTTTGAGCTAAAGCTTCGGTGTACTTTTTCAGGTGACTGTGGAGCACTCAAGGATTCAAATGAGTTTATTCTCTGTTTTATTGATGATCCACTGGGTGAGCCACGGGATAAACTGAATTTCATTTCTTTGTTGGAGATACATTCAAGGTCAGGAGGGTTTTGTTCTGTGTGTGGTTTTAGATCTGAATTTGCTTTCCTCAGTCCTTTCAGACTTTGGCGGAACCAGGCTGGCTTAGGTGCAACAGGAGGACCCTTTTTCACACTGTCATTTTCATCTGATTTTAGCACTTTTGAACCAACTGGTTCTGATTTCTTCAGTGATGTTTCTGAGCTACTTTGATTTTGATGCTCTTTCTTTGTTTTGCTGCCAGGTTGCAAATCCAAGCGCACGTTGTCTTCAGTCATGGTAGGATTAAATAAGCTTTTTATGCAGTCAGAAATTTTAACCCAAGGGTCTTCTGTTGTTGTATCAAGACTATAATCTACCCGTGCTTGTCTTTTAAGTATAGGTCTTTGTGCTGATGAAAGTGGATTCCCTGTATTAAAGAAACATTGGTTATAAAAAAGCCTTCATTCCTATATTGCGAATTGCTAGTAATTGACTAAATCCAAATTTCATTCAAGCCTCCAATAAGTATATTTTATAAATTCCTAAAAAGTTGTATCTTTTTTTAAAGTTCTCAACTCCTGATCTACACGTTCTGATTCTTGAAACTTAAATTAACTGAAAAGTAAGGCTCTTTTACTCTCATACATAAGATCACTTTTCTAAAGGGCCTGCAACTTTTAAAGGCAACCTGAAATTCTGGGATGCTGAAGTCATTATGTAGGCTATAGCAGTTAAAATTTCAATGCTGATTGAAACCTAGTGGAAAAGCTGGTGTTAAAATTATTTCACTAAAAAAACAACTTTTCTTTCCTACCTTTATAGGTATATCCGCTCTAAAAAGACTCTTCCATTTAGACCTTAATATTTATGCTTCCTTTAATTTGTGCAGGCATTTCTGTTGTATTTTTCTAGAAAGTCAAAACTTAATTCTAATGTAAGAGTATTATTTTGTTTTTAACATATATGTTAAGCATTTTAATATTGGCCATGGTAGAGCTGAAGAGCAGCAAACTCCTGTTTGTGGAGTTGCACCATTATTATTATCAGCTTCACAGTAAATGTAGATTGTATTTTTTAATTATCTAAGCCAGAAGTTACAGAATCATGTAACAGTTTAGGTCATAACCTAAGAGACCTCTTGAGATTGTCTGGATTCCTTAATAGTGTTTGCTTAATTATATCCAGAACAATATAACTACTTTCTATCAGTGATTACTATCATTGCAACACTTCAACATCTATGCATAAAAACATTCACTAGAAGCTCTAAAATCCTTAAAGTCAAAATATTCAAAATATTCAATATGGGAAATCAGTTGATAATGCTTATTTTTGTATGGTTTTCCCCTTTTTTCAAAGATTAATCAATAGTTTGAAATTTCATACATTGGCCTCAAAAAATACAGCTATCAGTTGATGTCTGCATTTAAAGAGAAACGTGAAGTCAGTTTGATGCCCACTTTGAAATCAAATAAATTTGGTAGGTTCAGCTGCATAAAAAACGTTAATTGAATTAAACATACCTAATTTAGCTTTTCTTTCTTGATCTCTGCTTGCTGGAACAGCAGTTATGTGTTCGGTGTCAAATGCTGTAGGAGAAGTGGTAAATACACTGTGGGTTGCAACAGTTTGATGTGTCTCTAGCATTGGTTCTCCAACTTCCTGCTGAACAAACAGGAAATAGAAGTGTGTCAGAATGAAATTATGCAAACTACCCTATATATGAATTTGATAAAAAAATCATATTTTTCATTTTAATCTGAAAAGAAGCTTTCACTTCTGCTTGGAATGTAATCATCATGGGACTTAATTTCCTCTATACTTCAGGAATGCTGTCATGGCATTTTATGGTTTCACTTGTAAACAGGCTAATACAAAATGTTTGGGGAACAAAGGTTTAAAAACTTTTAAAAAGTTGTGCTAGAATGTCATAATGATCCAAAGTACATTTTCTCCTGGGGACTAAAAAGAGCTATTGCCCTGAGATATGCAGACTTGCTTACAAGAGGAAGCTATCTTCAGTAGCAGAGCTTGACTTTTTTTTTAGACCGTATTAAGATTTGTTTTTTTCATCATAATTTTGAATAACTGAATACTGAAGAATACATCACACACAGTGATTCCTTATTGCTGTGAATTTTACTTCTGAAAAGTGATTTCTTAGTAGCTGTTAATGAATGCTGGTGATGAATGTTCTACGCTTTTCTTAGAGGATGGTAAAAGAGTGACTCTACAAGGGGTGCTGAATCGAAACTTTCTTCACTGTTACCATTTTACATGGTAGTTCAGTCTGTGCTGTATAATCTTATTTTGATTCCTGCAGGTTGCATACTGCAATGCAATGTTTGCATTGCATTCAGATCTGCTCACTTCTGTTCCCACAGTACTAAACCCAGGGGGAAGAGGTTTCATTTTTAAACAAACCACAACTGCTTCAACAGGCACATCTCCCAGTCCCTCACACACAAATGTGAAATTCTGCTCTATCTTAGGTAAGACAGGAAACTGAAATTTAGTAACTTACAAATTATATACTCAGTTTTTGAATACCATACATCATCCACAAATACTTATCTCTTGCAGTTTTAATAAGTTTATTTAGTACCTACTAATCTCAAGAACTATGTAGGAGCACAAGCCTGTCAGCTGTACATAATGTTAGTGCTTTCTTCCAATAGAAATACAGTACTGAAACACAGGAATTATTCTATGTCCTCTCTAATGCAGAAGTGATTGACTCTGTAGGCCTGAAGGTTAGGATCAACCACACTAAGCTGACATCAGTGGCTGTGCAAATTTGTTTCCACCCCAGGGCACATCCCAGTCACTTTGGAACTGGAGTGTTTCACACTGCCAGTGGCCCACATTGACACAGAATGACAGTGGGGGATTCAAATTCATTCTTGTTGCTGATCTCACTGAGATTTTAACACAGGCTCCCTAATATGGAAAAAAAAATCCTTCAGGCATTTCTCTGCCTTATGACCTTAATTTGAACATCACATTTGACCTAAACTGGCTTCACTAAGATACATACGTTGTTTTCAAAACAGAAGAGCCTCATCCCCTTTGACCAGCTCCACACTTATGCATGCTTTCTCTTTCTCCCCTCCATTTCTTCCTACTGTCACACAGTTATTTGGCCATTTTCCTTCCTCTGCTTCACAAATATGCAAATACAAGAAAAATTTTGAAAATTTTATCTTACCTGAACACTTCCAGAATTTGATACCACCACTTCTGATTCAAGCTTTTCTTTCCCATCTGCATTACACTGCTCATTACATGTACAGTCCTGCTTAAAATATTTCCTTGGTGGAGGTTTCGGCTTTGAAGATTTAGGTTTTCTAACAAGGATCTCTGATGATTTCCTAGTGTTTTGCAATGGTCGACCGCCCTCACTACAAGTTGGAGGGGAGTTTCTCTCCGAGTTGTTACCAGATGATGAGTACAGGAGGCCAGGTTGTCTGGTAATGGGTACATCAATGCTGTGTACTCTTGCTTTCAAGTCTGTCAGGGGGTACACAGCACCGTTAGTACATGAGGACCTGGGGTTGTAGCTGCTGTCACTGCTGGAGCGGGTCATCAACTTCTGTGTCCTGCGACTGCAATGTGCAGCAGTCCTTTCGATGTGTTTTTCACAAGGGTGTCTTCCATGCCAGCCTGTCTCTAGTTTTTTAACACCTATACCTGGAATATATTAAAAAAGATACATGCAAAGTGATCACTTCAAAGATTCAGCTGATTAAATTTGTGATATCAGTTCATGCAAAGGTATGATTTGTGCATTCAAGGCTTGTAGATCAAAGAATCACCAGTTATATCCTTAGACAATAAAATAATGTTACATTTTTATATATATCTTAGCAATATGATTTACTAGAGATCATTGTTACCCTTGATCTTTAAGAAAAAATTAGGATACTAAAAGGAGTATGAATGAATGCACTTATTCCCTTACCTTCAGTATTCCATTGATGTCTCTCCTTCCCAAATCTGTTGCTTTCCACAGCTTGTGCAACAGCTTCCTTTAGCTGTTGCTCAGACACCTAGGAAATATCATGCTATTTTATTCTGTGTGGGGTAAGATTGAAACATTTATTCCTTTCCAAGATTTACAAGTCCTGCAAGGCCTCTAATGGAAACTAATAGATCTAATTATATCAAATATTGTTAAATTTGAAGCTAAGAAAGTGCACATCATTCTATTTTTATAAAATCTAGTATTTCTTAAGTATATCTATGGATCTGCTGCTTATTGGTTGCCTCGGTAAAATGGGATCTTTAAAAGTTAAATGTTGTTTTGCAGTTTTCACTAGAAGTGAAGTTATGGATTTAGCTGTATAAGGTAACTTTATATTACCTTTTAATGATAATTTATGAACAATTTAGACTTGTTATCAGGAATGATTTATGGAAAAATCTTGCAAGACAACTTAAATGTCTGTGCAAGATCTATATTTTAACTACTGAAAGAAGAGCATAGAAACATTTCTTTGGGGAAATTAGTTCCCTCTCTCAAATTATTTTCTCAATATTGGCTTATATTTTGGTTTATTTCTTAAAACTCAGTTCTGTAACTTCCTTATTCACAGTACAGAAACACATGCAAGACTCTCTCCTGTGATATTTGAATGTTTATGTTTAAGACAGCGGATATCTGAGGAGGTTTTTGTGTGCAGTGATGCTTGTAAAGAGATTAGCATCTTTGTTATCAACACTTTTCTTCCTGCTTTGTATTAGCACTGCCTGCTCAGTCTTAGTTCTCAATATATGCTTTATTGAAATTCAGAAAGAGTACAAGGTATGCTACCTGTGGTTCAGGGTGTCTGCTAATAATGATCTGTACTGCACCAGGATCGCAATGGCTTAGCACAGCATAAACTTCATTAAGCGTCATATTTTGTACTGAAGCATTGTTAATTTCAAGAATTTCATCTCCACACCTTCAGAGACATAAAACAAAGAAAGATGTCAACAAAACCAGATTTTCTTCATCCCACAACCTTGTTTCACATATATGAAAGTATACAAATTCACATGGTTGAACTCTGATTTGATCACAGATAAAACCATTTTGTCTTTCTGTTCCTGTTACAGCAAAGGGAATGGGAATGAGTTGAACATCAAGGTTTTTTCTGATTTGACTGCTTTGTTGCATGCGGCCTTTGAGCTCTCTTCAGACAATGCACAATTTGTGTCTGTCATCTTCCTGCTCTATGCAGCCAAGTAACCTTCTTTCCACCTACATCTTCCTTCCTTTCAACTTAACAGTTCACATTTCATATCTTCATGATCTGCTTGTGTTACTTGAGGTCAGAAAGTTTATTCTGGTTTTGCTACATATGAGTAGCTTGTTAATAGAAAAATTCTATTGCCAAATTACTGTAATCCCTCTGGCTGCTAGACTGAACCTTTCTAGATGAAATCTAAACTTGGCACCCATGGAAACAGATACTGATTTCCTCTGCTCTGCAAACACCCACCACACGCATTAACAGGCTGACTAAGGGCACTGATTTATATCATACAAGTTTTAGAGGGGAGAATTACAATGCACCTAAACTAAGACATGCCTTCACTAAAAATGCTAAGTATGTTCAACACTACTAAATCCATAAATCTCACAAAGTAAATATCTGCGTTTCCACTAAAGCTCATTTCAGCAGATCTATATTTCTGTTTGGCAATGCAGTATAGAATTTGAGGAGTCGATGTTGGGGAAAGCTAGTGCTCAGTCAACACAGAATACACAATATTTCTTAGGGAGTTTTTGATACTTTATCATTTGTAAGTCTTCTCCAGAGGCAACACTATGTGCTTATCTAAGATCTCCAAAGCTATCCTTGCCTGGATAAGAGGCAATCATTTCACTGTGTTGCTATATAGGCTACGTGAGATTTCCAGATAAATTGACATCAGAATTCCATGTGTACTTTAAATCCAAAGCTTTCAGAAAGCACTAGATTTCTTGCCCAAATAGGTGAATAATAACCCATAAAACAGAGTGCTGGAAAACCTGTTGTATAAGATAGACATTTCTCATTCTACCTGAGTCTCCCATCCATATGTGCCACTGAGCCTGGTGAGAGGGTGTGAATAAAAATCCCTGAAATGCACTGGAAGTAAGGGATGCTGCATAATCCAATTCCAAGGCCCACGCCTGGCTCTGAAACAATATAAATTTTAAATAGACATAAGAAGCAGTCAAAACAAGAGGTCTTTAAAAAAAAATTCTCCAATTTAATTGTTTTCCTTGCACAAATTAACCCAAGTCTTGTGTTCATTAGTGTTTCTTATTCAATAGTAACTGCTGCTTGTGCTTATTTATTATTTTTTTCCTGATTTGCCCCCCTTTATGATTAAAGTGAGTGCACATCAATATTGTTTACAATGTTTCAAGATCTGGTTGCAATTCATTACTGGTGTGTTACAGGTGCAATGCAAGACAAACTTATTTTGCAAAATATCTGTCATTACAAAATAATTCAAATTACTTTGCAAGGAGAAAAAAAGAGAAGGAGGAAGAGATAACAGAAATTGAGGAGAAAAATAATCCCCTACACAGAAATTAAGGATAGGTGGATATTTTTTGCTGTATCATCTCAGTCCTCTTTCTGTTTTATGTAATAGAGCTTTACATTTCAGTGAATTTGCCCTCTTTGACATAGCAAATCACTCTGACATCAGATCCCATGCTGTGTGTTTGGTAAGTCATGGAAACTATGTTGCTTCAATATTTCCTTATTTAAATGTTCATTTTGTTCTGCCAGTGGTTCTTTATAATCAGAAAGTGATGACAGTAGGAGAAGAGGTGAAAGAACTACAAGAAGATATAGGTTTGTATTTTATTTGGTTTTAAGCCTTTTCAAGAATGAAAATAACTGCTTGCATGATTATGGGGAAGAGTTGCATAATCTGCTTAATTGTTGGTAGTTGTTGCCAAGAGGTATGAAGGATATGAATGTAACTCTAATGCTTTAAAAAACAAAAAAAGAATTATTGGCTCTTGAGGACAGATGGTATTCAAAGTCCTCCTGTTAATAGATAGTTGCTAGCACTAGCAGATGCTAAGATTTAATTAGGAATGTTAAAAAACTTATTTCAGGAAGAATCGGGTTACTGAGAAAGGTCATTTGGGGAGAAAAAGAGCAGTGTTTTGTCAATCAATGCCTTATTTGCCAGTGCTCGGTAAATTTTAGTGCTTACCTTTGTTTAGGGTAACTTCCATTATGACCCTGTCGTTGGGCTTTGTAGCATTTAATGAGAATGCTGCACTTTCTGGACTGAAAGAGCTGTTTTCTTTGGTTATGCATGTACTAGAGCTCAGTGACTGACACAAATGGGGTGACAGACAGCTGGGAGCAGAATGAGGTGTGCTGAAGCTTGTCCTGACTGTAAGTGTCAGAAGACCCTTTTTTGTCTGTTAGAAAGAAAAAAAAATAATGATTGAATGGATTGGATTCACATGCACTTTGTGTGTAAAGACATAAATGGGTCTAGAAGGAGTTTACGTAACCTTGAATTTTTGTAAAGCATCATAATGTGTTAATCCATGCATGGATTCTCCATTCAGTTCTAGGATTTCATCACCTGTATTTAGGGAGAAAAGTGGTATTATGTTACTATTACTTCATTACATGATACGCACATGTTTGCAAAAGGAATCTGGCAAATCCAACAATGTAAATTTCATGAGTAAAAGCCATTTATGGCTCATTTCAGCTTCAGTTGAATCTGTCTCTAGGTGTCATTGTTTGGGAATCTTGAGTGGGGAAAGGGAGAGAAAAAGTATTTCTCACCTTCTTGTAGTCTTCCATCAGCAGCAGCAGCTCCACCAGGAAAGATGGTTTTGACATAGATGCCTATTGGGCCATAAATGCTGTCTTTCCCTCCAACAATACTGAAGCCTAAACCCTAATTTATGGAAGGAAAATAGCGTGTGAGAGGGTGAGCCTTTGTTCAGTTCTCATAATAGTTCACGAGCAATTTCTTCTGCATTGTGTACATGGGCAGTACCAGAAAAGTAGTGTGATGCATGAAAAAATAGTCAACTATATGCTAGACATTCTTTTTTTTGCAAAATTTTATTATTTCTTACCAAGGTCCTGTTTGCTTCTGGTAGCTTGTGCTGTTCTTCTCAACAGAACTGCCTTAATGGCTCAGCTCTGATGTAGAAGGAAGCTCTAGGGTTTCTGTGCTAGTGAGGCTTAGACACAGACTCTACGATTCCAAGCCTATCTCCAGATGCCAAAATGGGTAGAAATGAATGTCAGTGTTGATGTTAGTAGCTTGATGTGTAATTAAAATCTGAAGACTGTGCTTCAGCAAAGAGGTATTCAGTAAGTTATTAAGAAGGAAGTGATGATAACTGATTAGTCCTGGGAAAGCCAGGATATGAACTGCCAGCCTTACTACCTGCATTCACTTCTGTGCACTTAGCAGATTATGTTTGTGAAATTAAGTAGAAACTCAACTGTAAAACAGCTGAGCCAGTCTCACCTTCCCTTGTCCTTTCATCAGTACAATGTTTGAGATCACTGAAGCCTGTGAGACACAAGATGTGTGCACTAGCTGTGCTGTACTTAGTGATCTAGATGGCCTTGAAATTGCCTGTAAACAAACAAAAAAAATTCAATTATTAATGACAAATCATTTTAATAATCAGTAATTCTTGAAATCACATTAGGACAACTTGTTTATTTCAAATTTTCCTTCTTATAACTGATGATACTAAAGACTAGAAAACAAATTGTCAGTTCTCTCAATCAGTTTGCAAAGAAGTGATGACCATGCTGAGTAGTCTGGGCTTTTTATGCTGAATTAGATTTTTTTCTGTGATCCATTCAGGAGTCAATGCCTGGAAGATGCATTCATTTTGTCTTTCTTTAAATGTTCAGGACTAAAACCCTGAAGCCCTGCTCAATGAAATTGTCCCACAGTGACTAAACTGGACCAAAACTTTTATGTTGCTCCTTGAAGTGCTGTGATGGTGTAGAAAGGTATTTGTACTCTCACTTGATTCTCCGTGCCAAAATTCCAGCTGTGGTTTCTAGAGGTCTTAAACAAATAATATCATATTTACTCTAAGAACTGAACTAAGAAACAAGAAATTGTAACTTCTTCCCTCATCTAAAAAACTTTGTAGTGGTATATACAGAACTTATTTTCAACATTTCCTCAAAAATATTCTTTAGTGCTCACAAAAGCTCTCCAGACTCTTAACTACCCTGTGCATCTATTAAGTCACCACAGAAGTTTCTTTCTACAGTCAAGAGGGGTTAAGCACATCCTTTTTTGTTTGATAACCAAGGCAAGTACTTTCTTCCTGCTTGTCCTCCCTCCATGTCACAGATAGTGGATTTCTTAATTCCAGACTGAGATTAGACTAATTGCAATGAACTTTTGATGAAATATTTAATGAAAAACATGGAATTGGTTATTACAAACTAATTTAAGCAATGATAATAGTTATTACCTAGAGCTAACTATACATGAAGTTCAGCAGGGCCACAGTTGATTGTACTTATTACCACTCCAAAAGAGTTCAGTGTTTTCTTTTTTACTGCAGCAAAGTGAAACAGGTATTGAGCTGTGTGGAATATCAGCCACAATTTCAGCTGCTGCCTATACAATAAAATAGGTCTTGATTTTGACAAGAAAATAAGGTTATTATTTCAACATAGGATTGGGAGCAACACTTAGGGGGAAATGTCTATTCAGTACCAAAAAAATACTGTCTAAGAAGTATACCCTTTATTCCACTACAGGTCTTCTTAATCCAACACTTCTTTTGCCTTCTGTGTAAGGGGGAGTGTACTTTGTGTGTAATGGTATCCAAATCCAGAATTCCTTAAAAAGTTTCAACAGCCAGCATCTGCCCACTCAGAACCTTCAAGTAGGAGGAAACTCAGCAAATCCCTGACTCTGTCTGTATGGATGGGTGTTATCTGATGGGAGTTTGTGTTCCAGTTGTCTACCTCCTCACCCCCATTAGAAACTTGGGCCAGGCTGTGATGTGCAAAAGATGAGGGACTTGCCAGAAAAAGGCGAGGGAACAGCAAGAAGTCCCCCAGCCATCCCTCAGGAATTACAGGAGGTGATAGCTGAGCGTGAAGGGCATCATCTCCCTTTGGCCATGAACTGCTTTAGTCTCTCTAGCCTGTTCAACCTCTGCTCCTCCAGCCCGTGGTGAATCACTTGGAATCCATCAGGAAAGCAATAGACTGTCAGACTCTAGTTTATATTGATGGAGTTGTTTAAGTATATCTGATTCACTGTGGGGCAGAAAAGAATCTGCCTCAGGCAGCAGGGGGCAGTGACTACCAGCCATGAGGTGCGTCCCGACCTGCTTATGGCCATGGCTGGACCAACGGAGGTGACTTGAGAGGCTTGCAGTGGTGGAGCTCAAGGCTCAGGCCAGGGTTTTGTCAGCCATGTGCACAAAGCATCTCCTTAGCCCATGGTGGGAGACACCAGGGAAGAAACTCCTCAGCAGTGAGCTCTGAGCTGGTTACCCAGGTGGGGTGAACCACACAAGGGGATTTACAGACACTGTAAAACCCCTTGGGGCAACAGGAGGGAGAAGCTGATGAAAAAATGGGATTGTGCAGCTGCAGAGCCTTTCTTGTTCTCCTGCTCCTCGCAGAGTAGGGAAGAGGCTAAAAAAGTGAAGGAAGCAGGCGTGCGCCATCTTCCCTGACAGGGCCAGCAAGGAAGGTGGGTTTTGGCGGGAAAGTGACTGCTGAGGTCATTGAGAGGTTCTTAATGGAACTGGTTTTGTCTGGTTTTCAGGTGATTTCCTGTAGGACTTACTGGGATTCTCCCACCAGAGCAGTCCAGCTGTTGGGAAAGAGATTTGCAGCTGGTGTGAAGAGCATGGGGCTGCCGGTCTCTGAAGGGCACAGCTTTCTGGGGTGCCATGCAGTCTGTCTCCCCGGCCCAGTACGGGTTGACACCTGTCAGACAAGGTAAGAGAGGCTGAGTTATTTCTCAAACATTGGATGTGCAAACACCTTCATTTTATGAGGTAAATGTGGCTTAGGAGTCTTTTTTCTTTTTTGAATCTCTCTGTAAAGGGAGTGATCTTTTTCAGTCTTCACTCTGGGGATGACCACTGATGAGAAATATACTGAAAAGCAAACATTTCCTAACAAAAAAAATCATTGGCCTATTTAGAATACACCTTTAAATCCAGAAAACTGACTGCTAAGTCTCTGACTGTAGGATATAGCCAATATAAAAGCATCAGCAATTCTTAGCTGAGGAGCTCAAACTAAATTTGGCTGATAGCTGTAGTTTCTTTCAATCTTGTAGTAGCATCATATGACAAAATGCTGTGCTGTGAACTCCCTGGATATTGCAAGAGAAACCATTACTTCTTTGCAACTTACTGGTGGAGTTACTGCGAGTCCGTTGACATGCAAATTTACTGTGCAAAAAACCATTTTGTATTTCCAAAGGCCTTTCCTTACCAGTTGGTGTTTCCTGAGGAGAAAAAAAAAAAACGAGAGACAAAATAAATAAAGAAAACAAACTAGTGCTAGTCTTTGGTCAAAATGGATAGAAAATTAACTGGACACTTTAGTTGCTTCAAAGAGATTCATATTTTGATGGATAGGTAGAGCATAGACATGCTTGTATAATTTCTGTAGATAACTAGTGAGTTTAGGTATTAATTTTCTATTATCTGTCTGAGTTTCCTCGATGATATTTTGCAGGAGCCAAGAAGGCCACAAGAGCTGCATCAGAACAGGATTTATGTGTTCTTATCTGTCAGACACCAACCAAGACAAGCGTGGTTTTACTAGTGCTGTTGGAATGCATCACCAATGAATGACAGTTTTCCTTTTCGACAGCAGGTGGAGGCATTGTCCAGCAGCAAGATTCTGCTAGAACTTTCTAGTTGCGTTTCCCTAGGGAATTTGTCAGAATAAGAAATGCAGAGAAGATCCTTAAAGAGGCATTTTGAAAATAATTTTGCAGTGTTCCTCTTACCAAGCTAGTTAACTTGAAAAGTCCTTGGTATTAACCTTTAATTTGATATATGCTTGTCTTGCATGCACAGTTTGCCTGGCTGCCTCATGGGAGGTTCTATGCTACAAATATTTAATATGGGTCCTCTCTGGCCACCTAGGCATTTAAAGGAGAGAAAATGAGCAAAAGTCTTGATAGAATCCAACAGACATCTGAGTGAGAAGATTTAGTGCAATTGTATAAAGAGAAGCACTCTTCTCACACCTTATAGCTTGACAGGGATGTTTGTTCTCAGTCTAGGAGTCTGAGAAAGTAGTATGTCAAAGCTTTACATGTGACCCTGTCACAGACAACAAGTGGAAACTGCCTTTTTGACTTGAATACGAAGATCTGAAGCCTGCAGCAAATCTCTAGGTGAACTCTCTTGCTTTCAAAGTGGTAAGTGTGTAGTAGGGGACTAAAATTGTCTTATCATCCTTGAGTTTTCTCTGGAATTTGCAAGTTTGAAATTGAAAAGCCTTCTGTGTCATTTAGTTTTTGAGTTGGGGATGAGAGGATAAGAAGCCTGAAATGAAATGTATCTAATCTAGTGCAATACAACTTCATGAGGTTTGCACAGGGCCATCTCTCAAGCCTTTGTAGGTCCCTGTGGATGGCATCCCTTCTTTCCAGCATGTTGACTGTGCCAATTGTGTATTGTTTGCTGCAAATATAAGGATTTAAATGGTCTTCCCTTTGCATAACTTGCAAATGGAAAATTAGCCTTGGAAGGCTGTGTGTTTCTAAAAGGAGAGGCTTTACAGTCCTTGCTAGAATTTCCCAGGGCCTTGGCCTCTCTAAAGCCTCTGAGTTTTTTTTCAGCTATGCTGAAATTCACCAGAGTCTAACCACAAGAGGTTTGGGGTTTTGTTAGGAAGTGCAAAATCATGTTCTTCAATTATCTGATGCAATATTTCCCCTTTTCTCTCAAGTAAATGTTCACAAATCGCCCCACCATTGTTGGAGGGGATCACAACTTTCATGCTTACTTTGCTAGCCATCAGGATGTTCAACAGACGCATTGTTGGGTGAACCAGTGGTTCAGCCTCCTTGCTGGACAGATCTTTGAGGGATTGCCCTTTCAGTGTTAACAGTTCATCTCTTGGGCTCAGATGACCATCTCTGTAAAAAAGAAAAAGGGAACATCCTTGTGTATAATCTTACAAACAATATGGCACTGTCTTGCTGAGTTGTTGGCTGCAGTTATCCCTTTGTTTTGAACAGAGCTGCCATGAGACATGTTGCTGTGAGATGCATTGCATCCTCACCATAATTTTTTCCTGTTGCTGCTGTCTTCTTGCTAAGTGCTGGTGATCAGTATCTGCCCTCCACATGCAGCTTACATCCAGGCTAAAATAACAGCATAGAATAGTCCAAGCCAGGTAAAATACTCTTTCTTACTTTCTGTCCTGTCATTTTCATGTTGATCAGAGACTACACTTTACTCTCTTTCAGCAATTTTTATTCCCATTTCTTTCCAGTGGCCTTGCTATGCTGATGACATCAACCTTTTAATAGGCCATGTAGGAAAATGCCATTTGAAAACTTGAAATTGCATACATTCATTCTTCCAGGGTTTATTTCTCAGTTTAATTGAGAAGCATTAGATCCCTGAATGGTCACAATTTTATTTTTCTGGAATCTACACCTGTCTCTCTCTATGGAAATGGTGTAAGAAATGATTCCTAAACAACATTGCGTTTTTCTGAAATATCTGTGCAGACACCTTTCTCCTTAATGAGTCTGCTGACTCCACGTGTACTGTACCTGTTTGCTGCATCTCCAGCAGGCACCTGGCTGCCTGTGAACCCTTTCCATAGAGATGCACAGTTGGGACTCCTAGAGAGCTTGATTCCTGAGCTGCTTCTCCCTGTGGTTGTACACAGCCTGCAGATGCAGCTGCCCTGATTCAGAAGATGAAAGGTTGCATGAAAGAAAATGTACCAATATTGTTAAAAGTTACTTACAGTTATCTTGAGCCTTATAAAGAAATGCAGAAAATGTTCTTAGAACCAGATTGCCTCCAAGCAGAACAGGAGCAGGCCTTTAACCACCATGCAGTTGTAAAAGAATAATTGTTTTACAGAGTCAGTGTTCAAAGGAAGTAATTTTCCTTAGGACTTCATTGGCTTCTGGCTACAAGAGGGAAATACTAGAAGAGAGTACCTCTTGACAGAGGGGGGAAGAGAGCAGATAATGGACTTTTCATAGTAACGGGATAAATTTTGTCCTTTCTAAGTATTATAAGAAGAGACAGGGAGGAAAACAAACATATGCCATAAAAGGAAATACTCTGGAAAGCAGAAGAGGTCTGAAAGGAAAATAAATGTGTACAAAATACTGGAAGCTCCACCCCTGCTGCTAACTTGTTAAGTGGGGGAGAGGAGCAGAGGTCTGGAGAAGTGGAAGACTCTTTGTTTAGTCCAGAATTGTTGAGGTTGCCATGTCTTTTGTCTGGAGAGGACTAATTGTAAGCACATTTTAAAAATAGTTATGAGTCATTAACATGTGGACACACAGAAGGAGAATGGTGTTTTAAGTCCTATGAGTAAGTGAAACAAAAAGTGGATTTTGACTAAGCATGTGAAGGACAATGCATTTTTCTAGAAGATGAAGTGCTGCAGCATAAATACATGAACACTGAAAAATTTTAAAGAGAGAAGGATGGCTGGAAAGTTAGCACACAATTTCATTTCTATTTGTTTATTATATCTCCTAATTCAAGTATTTACTTGTTCTGCTCCCAGCTGAACCCACCTCCTCTGCCCTTGCCAGCCTCTCCATACTCCACATAGTGAAGAGGGCTCTCAGTGTATCCTGGATCCAGGCTTGCTCCCAAGAGATTTGTATGACTGAGGTATAGATTTCTGAAGGGGAGGCAAATTTCATATGTTAGGACAGGCCACAAAATATAGAGGTGGTCAGCTGTCTGTATTGCTCACAGGTCCCCAGGTCAGAGAGGCATGAAGGATTAACAGTAATCTGTAGACCTCTGACAGCATGAGGAAAGCTGTGTAATTCTCCACCATCGCTAGGGCCTCATTTCTGCAGAGTTTATCCAGCCCTGAGGGTTAGAATCTTTATGCCCTTTCACCACAAATCAATAGGGATCACATCCTACCTGACTGACAGCAAACACAAGCTTCACATTTGCAGCAGTGTCAATAAAGGTCATTATCTTCCAGGCTGACTGTTGAAGCCTGGCTCCCATTCTGAGACCTGCCAGAGTATATTTAAGGCTGTGAATGAGTGAAGTGTTTAACTTTGAGCCCTAGGCTCACTCCAGGCTGAATTTGGTAGGTGAAAGCTATACTTGCATTGACTGACTTAACTCTCTGGGTTTGCTCTCATTCCATATTGTCTGCCATAAATGAGGAGCATCTGAATTTTATGAAGCCTCTTTTGTTCACGAAGAGTAATTCTTGTGTAGTAGCAGGTAAGTGTATAAGTATGGATAGAATTCTATTTAATTTAATTTCTTTGAAGTGTAATACTAGTTTCAGCTATCCTATGTTTACTTTTAAGCCAAAGTAATTATCTTAGGAAAAACAAACTTTAAATCAGGACAATGTTATGTTCTTTTATATCTTATAGTGGTTCTTTGAACTCTTCAGTATGGTAACAAAAGAAGGATTAGAATTCCAATGTCTTAAAATTTCGGATCTTAAGTAACAAAAGAAGTGGGCAGCATTTTCAGTTTCTTTGTTTTAGGTATCAGTATGAAATTATTGATGCGTGAAAGCATCCATTAAACTCAGTTTTCAGCTGGGTAGCATGCTTGTTCTGCAGCATGACAAATGTAGGACAGATACTAAAGTCTGGAAATTATTCTGCTGGATGGTGGAGTATTTTGAGACATCAGCTGATCACAGATTGGAGCTGCTGTGAAAGATTAAGTGTATTATCAAGCCAGCTTAAAAAAAAAAAAAGATGATTCCTTTTTTGCTGTAGTCAGAATTCAAGTGTGGAGTTGCAGACTTTTACCCTTAGGAGTCCTTGCTCTTGTGTTCTACTCCCTTGAAATATCTATATATCCTCTTACAGATACTGTCCTTCATTTTGTTCTTGATTTCAACTTAACAGTGTAACTTTTCAGGCTGTCCTCAACACATCTCTGTTAAGGGCACAGTCATGCTTATGCCCTTCTGCAACTTGTTCACAATGTACAGTGGCTGTGTTCATCATGTTTATAAAATCTTTGTGATTAATTGTCCAAAAGTGATTTGGATCTCATCAGTATCACCAAGTGCAGTGGGTTTAGCTCTGAGGTTTTTCCTTTGCAGTACCATGTAAGTCCTTTGGGAAAGACATTGTATTTTGTACAATGGGACACATTCTAGTCTGGAAATTTTGGGTTGTATTGGGACATACATGTGAAATTACACCGAATAAAAACTTTTGTGATTATTCATTCTAAGAGCAATAAGCTGCATGCACTTAGTCAGAAGGAAAGCAGAGGTTAAATGTATTGTAAAACGTAGCAAAGTCTTGGGAACAATTTTTGTTTAAATCTATAGTCCTCTTATGACTCATTGTAGTTCAGCTACATTTCAAATAAGCTCTGTATGTTAATATTTTCTGTATTTTATTTATGTGAATTACTTTGAAAAAAAAAGAGAGAAAAAAGTTTTATTGGGCTGTAGGGACGTGTGGCAAGTATCTATGTTGTCACCATCTGCTCTTTTTTGGGGATCTGGTTATAAAGCATTATATTCACATCCAAGTTCTTGCAACATGACAGAAAATTAATAAAAGCTGTTCTTCAGAAAAATAAACATTTGGATGATTCATGTGCCAACAGTCAATTTGCTTTGGGTTTTGTTATTTAATGGGTTTTATTTCCTGTCTCACTTATTCTTTTATGCACATAAATACTGCTGATGGTTCCAAGAGTAAATAGAGTATTTATTTTGCATTCTCTTCTTTTTTAAAATGTCCTGAAAGGTGTTTTATAGCACCTCACGTAGCTGAAAATTTGCAACAAGAAGGTTGGCAGGTTTGATGTGTGAGTGGATGGATTCTAGGTCAGCCTTGCCTACTTATTTATTGCAACATAAGTTTAAAAGCGTGTTTGCTGCAAGTGAATAAAATTTCTCTGCTCATAAGGGGTTTTGCCATGTAGGACTTAAAGACTGAAGAAAATTATATCTGAAGTATAATATTCTCTCAATGCTGTGCAGATTAAGTGAAGAAAGTCTGGGAGAGCAGTGTAAGAATAATTTATCTTTAAACTGAATCTGCTTGCCTGAAAGATAAAGATCAAAGGTGAGAGTTCAAGCGCCTTCTTAAATACATATTTGTCAAGTGGGAATAGGTTAATTATTCTTGTGTTCAGTTATGGAAAAGTGATTTGCACATCCAGGCCAGTTCTCTCCTTCAGCTCCCTTTTTTTTTGTCATACAAAATGCAAAGCTTCTGTGGATGTTTTTCTCTCTGCCATTTAAAATATTTCTTTTTTTCCTTCCTGCTCTCATTGGATATTTCTAGCCCAGAGTCCCATCCCATCTGATTCCAGATGTTGTTTAGAAGTAAGGGTAACCATGGCATCTGTGAAAAACTGTAAAACTTTTGTGTACTGCTAATGTATGAGACAGTAGTTAGATTGTCCCTGAAATGAAGTGTTATACAAGGCTAGTTCAAGTAAGGTCTTTGACTGAGTTAACCAAGCATATGACAGTGAGCTGATTGACTACTGGTTTTAAAAAAGAGAAAGAATCTAGCATCAGTACAACAATGAATTTAAATATTTAGCTTTTCTGGACTTCTGGTTGTGAAATGGCTGGGATTTCGAAGTGGAAGATTAAGAGAAATAGATTCTTTGGGGATTTTCCTCATCTTGTTCTGCATTAGTTGTAATAGGGAAAGGGCCAAAGTGTCTCTGGCATAAACTGATGTGACTGCACTGATTGTGACGTACCCTGGCTGCAATCTTGGTCTTTTCAAAATATAATGCAATTCATTTTCCCAGCATTATATCCCCTTTGCAATTTATAAAATGGCAGAAGATAGAAAGCCTTTGGATGATGCAAGAAGCAGGCCATGGGATTATGTTTCTGCCCTAGATAGACAATTCAGCACATGAGATATTATACATGGACCTTTCCATCCATCATCTGGCCTTTAGTATGTTTTTCTGGGAGCCTTTACCCTGGCCCATGTCTTGCAGGAAACACTGTCTCTTTCCCAACTTGCTCTGGGGATAACATAGCCTTGATGTCACAAAAGTAAAAAGTCTGGGAGGACAGAAAGAGAAGACAAGTAGGGTGATAGAGGAGAACACATGCATGCCTCAGTAACTTTCCTGCCTTTGTTTTTTCATGCTGCCCATAGACTCATGTTTGAGACATTACAGTATGTTGCTGTAATACTTTTCCTGTTACCAAAGGGAAAACAAAATGGTGTTTGCATAAAAACAAGTTAAAATATATTCTGGTAATGTCCAAGGGAGTAAAATGACTTTGTGGTTTTGTCCTCTTTTAAGCAGGGGATCAGGGACCAAGGGGAGCAAAGAAAGAGAACTTCTGCTCTTTCTAGAATTGAATGAAGCTATGCAGTCAGATCAGCAAGGATCCAATGTTTGTATAAAGACCCAGCCTTTCCCTGTTATAGTTTATTCTACATGCTGTTTCAGTCCTTATCTGTCCATGCTTCCCAGGTTGTTGGTAGTGCAGGCAAGAAGCAATGGAATGCTTCGTTGATCAGTTCACCAAACCCTCAGTTTGTTGTACTCTGCAGAGTAGAGGCTGATGTTATATAGTCCTGTCTGTTATCCCTATAACTGGCATGGTTTCAGTCTCTGTAATGGTATGAACAGGTAAGGCCATCTTCCATGTGTTTGCTGTGTCAGTGCACAAAGAATCAGACACTGCTTATGATTTTTTTTTGTTTCCTTTTCATACCATCTGAAAACTGCTGATTTTGTGAGAAGTAAGTTGTAAAGAAAACCTGCTTGTTTATATGCTGACAAGCTGCTTTCTAGCTCTGTCTATACCAGACTAAATATACCTCATCTTTGAAGCAAAGTGGTCCAGGACCTGTGTGAACAGATGACACTGGGTGCTCTGGATGCAATAAGCAATGATCACTATGAGGGAATATTAGAACATAAATCCCAAATGAATTAAAAGACTGACCATTCATCTGTTCTCATCATTTCTGACAGTACATTAGGGAAGAAAATACTTTTGATATTTAGAATGTATAATGAGAGGAGACACTTTGAAAAAGATGTAGGCATTCATGTCATGATGCATAGATGGCCTCCTTTCAAAAACTCCTCCTCTTGCCTCTCATTTCCTTGTTGTAATCCTAAGGATTTTGGAATCAGGAAAAAATATGATCCTAATGCATATGCAGAAGTCCCAAAACACTGGTTTGTTTATGGCTTATGCAACAATGAATCCCACGCAATCAGCAGAGTACGGCTCAGAGAGATACTTAAAAATTTTCAGCAGAAGAGAGGAACTGGTATGTGGAATACTGATATTTCAGGTTTCCCTTTAGCTTTGGAGAAGAGATGCACTGGGAGCTTTATATCTTGTTATACTTTTAAACATTATTCTCTCTTTCTAATGCAGCAACAAAGTTAAGCTTTTTGGTTCTGCAGGAGTTATTAGCACCTTCAGAGTCGTGCTTAGGGCTGCAGGCACTGGAACACAGAATAATAGTGGAATATCCTCAGCAACACCACAGAAAGAATGGAATCAATTTTCTTGAACAAAGACAAGGATCCTTCAGCTCTGAGTCACACACCATGAATTTCTGAAGTGCCACATGGGGATGGAGAGAGTGAGTGTTAGTCTAGGACTTGAGAAATGCTTGTTGACTTCATTCTTAAAGTAACAAGTTTTACGCTTAAGCTCTCTAAGACGTGGTACAATGAGATTATTCTGACAGTCTTGTGCCATATAGAAGATAAAGATCACTGCTGCCATCATATAGGGCAAAGCCACAGCTACAGTAGCACAGAATGAAGGTCAGTGATGCTGTTACCACAGTTCATCCTATTTAGAATGCTGAAGTAAGACCTTTTAGAATCACTCACTGTTCCATGACTCTGAAATGTATGGAAGATTAACTAGTAGCACCTGAAGAGGTTTATCCTGCTGTGAGACCTATGGAGAGGGAATTTAATGTGCCCATTTTCTACAATGCCACAAAGCAATCTAAATGCTGGTTTGCTGACTAATTTGTCACCATCCATCCAGGCTCCAACTCATCCTGCTCAGTGGCACTAATGCCAGTGGCTAGGAGCATCCTCTCACCAGTTATATTTTGTCAGTGCAGTGACACTAGACTTACTCTGCTCCCCAGATCCTTATTTGAGCTGCTTGGCAGCTATAAAAGCAAATTATCTAAATTTATAGTCTGCAATCAGATATTGAGTAGTTTGATACAAATATGGATCATACTTATTGGAGCCACCAATAGCTTTAGAGCTACATAGTCTAGTAGACTGGGGCAGGTAAGATACACTTAAGCAAATGCTTAAGTTTTTCTAAAAGAGGAGGGAGGGTGTTCACAGAGGCCAGTTCCTTCTTCAGACATAGAAGAAAATCATCAGAGTGCATATGGACTGTTTCCAAAAGGGAGGAGGAAGCGGTATGGTTTTGCAGGTGACTGAAAGTATTTTGGGACTTGGGTGTCACCTATTTATATCTTCTGTCAGAATTTAGTAGAAAATTGAGTTGTTTTTGTCTTTGTGCTGGGAATGTGCCAGAGGCTGAAACCTCTCACATCCAGATCTCTGTCCTGCTGCAGTCTTTGCAATATTGGGCTGCATACTGTGATCATTAGCCAGAAACTCAAGGAGCAATGGCAGGTCCTGATTTTCTGTGCTACTGTGTCTTTAGGTGTAGAGGTCTAGTTTTAACCATTTTCTATTGAAGGTATGTAAAGTAAAATTGAGTATATAAGAAAAAAATATGGCTGTATTACTATTTTCACAGGTAACAGGCATACAATAAGGGAGGTTCCAGGAGAACACAAACTATATTAAAAGACACGTTATACTTGCAGTAAGGCCCCTTTTACACATCTTACCAACAGATAACAAGAAAGTGGAAAAAAATAAGTTATGTCATTGAAAAGGAACTTTCTAAAGGCATCTGAAATGTGTCATTCAGACTGCATCTCTTTAGGATAAACTTCTTGATTAAACAATAATGTTACAATATGAGGCTGCTAAGAGTTTTACATCTCTAGAAAAAAAAGTAACATCTCTAGAGGCTTTAGAGCCCTCAACTACCTCTTTCCTGAATTAAGAGAGAAAGAGCATCCATCTGGGCCATTTCCTGTGTCTTTCATAGTGTTAATATAATTCATGCTTGCAAAACTTGTGAAATCTCATATCATGCTCTGCAAATGCAATTTACTGTAGTGACAGCTTTATATTCTGAGCTGAATGCTATATTGCAGGCAGGTAGAAAGCAGCAGCTGTGCTAGTCCGAATACACAGAGTGGCCTAGCAGTCATTGATTTCAGCAGAATGTCAGTCTACAGAGCACAAGAGCACATCAGGGAAGCTGATACATTTTCATGCTGTTCATACAGAGCAGGAACACTGCAGACTCAGGCTCTGCAAAAGCTGAGCAGAATTCTGTGTTCTTGTGAAATATCAGTTAATCTATTTAGGAACTACTGCAATGGGGGAACTGTTACAATATATTGTACTGAGTTGCCTACCTTGGTGAGTAACTTTCTCCTCACGTTGTTGCAGTTTTCATTTGCTGCAGCTTTGGACTGGACCATGCTGGTGATCACACGAGGAGGATCAGGTGGGCTGTCTTCTGTCTCTGATGTGTATGGCAGTTGTGTTCTAGGACAGCAGTCAAAATCCTCTTGAACCCAACTGGTAGAGATCTCAAAAGGATCGGGGCATTTCTCATCAGGACTTGAGCCATCGTCACTGTTTTTGGCGTTGCAAAGTATGAGTGATCTTGAAATGGAGCGAAACTTTCTTGACTTCCTGTTTCCAGAATTACTCTTTCGATCCATCTTCAGAGAGCTGGTGGTGCTGTTCTTTTTCCTGTCGTTCTCCCACTTATGCAGCATGATACTTTCAATGACTTTCTCCGTTTCTTTGGTGCTAAACATCCTCCAGGAAAGGAAATATAAAAAGTAAGTTGTAATATATCCCACTTTCTCCCACTTAATAACCTACACTACTGAAAAACCCTAATGAATAAATTGAATCAACAGAGCCTTTCAGTCTGCTAACAGCCACGTGATAGCTCATGACTTGCTAATTCTGTTTCTGTGCAGTGCTCTACTAAATTCTCCTTCACCTTCTCATTCTCCTCCCATGCTCTCCCCAAGCACAACAGAGTGCATTTAATAAATGTTTTGATGCTTCCATTGTGCTGTTTCCTTTGGGCTTCTGCTGAATTTGCATGTTGCAATCCCAAAGTGAAAAGGAAGCTACTTTAAAAGCATTATTCTATCCTTCTAATGCTATTTGGAAAGAGGAAGCTCCTTCTGAAGCTTGATTCATAAAACCACTACAGTTCAAAAAAGATTAATCAAATTGTTGAGGTTAAGTTCTCTGCCTGGCAGATCTGATTTGTAAGTGGTTTAGCAAAAGTAGATCTTAGCCATGAGAGAGTAAGGAATGTCAGGCTGATATAAAACTCCTCCTACTTTTGCAGATCAGAACTCACTTAAGACCGTGCTTTTAACAGTAACAGAGAGATCCAGTGAAGCACTTAAGATGTGAATATCTGATTAGAGATTGAGCTCTATGAAGGAATACAGCTCCAATACATCAATCAGAAAGTATCTCATTACAGAAATTGTTTGTTTCAGTGTATGATTCAGCATACAAAATTAAAAGAAAATGGAAAAAATTCTATATGATCAAAACATGCCAGAAGTTGTAGCTCTTGTAAAATCACAAAAGTAATGAGTACGCTTGATAAGAAAGGCGAGCTTTGTTAAACTGTTTCCATTTCTATCTGAAAAAGTTTTTCAACTGACATGTGTCAGTGCTGAAAGCTCAGTAAGAGGAAATCTAAATCAGTTACTTTGTCTTTCTCACTAAGTTTTTATTGCCATATTTTTTGCACAAAGTTTTCTGTTCTCTTCACTGTACCTAACTGATAGTGTATGCTGCCATTCCAGAGAAAATACCAATTCAAACTAAAGGATTTTTGTAAGTCAAAGGTGCTGTAGGTATTATACAGAAAACTGAAAATTAATCTAATTTGAAAAGCACTTCTCAAGAAAACTACTGAGAGAGTTTGTACATTGTACTCTAAATTGAGTAGCTATTTGGTTTGTTTGGGGTTTCTTTTCTCCCTGATACTATGCAGAATACTGTATGTGTGTATGTTCTTTGTACCTGAGATGCCACTGGTGATATAGAAATAGATGGACATTTTCTAATGCATCATTACAGCCACAATAACTGAGAGTCTGCAACTTTTGAACAAGCCAGATTCATATAATAAATCTAAGCTAACCCTTATAACAAATCTGCAGGATAGTTTTGCTTTCTTTTTTATTTCCCCTCTCAATGAAATAAAAAGGAAAACCAAAACCAGATGATAAACACTATCTAAAGGAACTATATGGCATTGCTGGATAAATACAGCACTCAGCATGGAGCTAAATTGTTTGGATTTGTAAAAGAAAAAAAAATTTGCACATAGCTTTTTCAGGAACAGCAGAGAGGTCCTTTCATCTCCTGGGGAGAAGGATGTTTATTTGTGCAGTCCTTTCTGGCACTTTTAATAGGTGCTGCTCCTAGAGCCATCCATCATAACTTAATTTCCATCATACCAGTCTTAATATTGCTCTTCTCATTGATGTCTCTTTTCCAAAACAAAATCCTTAACACTTCAGGAACTCATGCCCTGGGTATTGGAACTTGTCAGATTTCCTAGCAGGATGCTATTCCAGGGCAAAGTTTAATTTGAAAGTATCCAGAGAACATGTCAAGTTCCACAAAGCTGGTATGTTTTCTGCCCTTCTGCTGTTTGTCTCTGGGATCTTTTCAGCTCCTCTGGGAGACATCAGAACCAATGCCACTGGGCTCTCAGCCTTCCCCTCCTCTAGCCTGAGGGAAGCTTTCATTGTCAAAGTGAACCGGCCTATTCTCCCTTCTCTCCAGTGCACAGCATTTACTCCTTTTTTCTTTTTTTTCAGAGTAGACTCTCTTTTTATGAAGGACAAGATTTGCAGCCATGGCTGAATGCTACCATGGTGTGGATGGAGGAACTGCCCAACAGCTCAGCCACATTCCCTTCCTGTGATGCACATTCCCTTCCTGATTTAGCACATGCTAAATTGAAAGGGCATCTAAACCTGCAGGTAAGGACACAGTGGCCAGAGTGGATGTGTAGAAGTATAACACAGATGGAGCTGAGCTTTAGTACACAGACTTTGTGGTTGTCACAGGTTCTTGTTTCTCTAGGACTAATCTCCCTTCATGCACTATTGAGAGAAGGCACTTTTTTGAACCTTTATTTGGTAATTTATTTTGAAAATGGCTCTGAATTATATTGGAAAAATAATTTCAACAATTGAAATGAGAAGTTGGTGGTGGTGTAACTTAGCATCACAAGTTTGCTAAGGCTGACTCACACTCATTCCTACTAATACCTAAAGGCTTTCAAGGTTTGGAGACTGTTTGTTTGTTTGTTTGTTTTAAAAAGGACACTTTGTAGAGTTTTGGTAAGCCTGAAAGCATAGTCCACCATGACAAGTATGTATCTAATGGCAATTTTTGAGTTGAGAAATCCCTGTTAGTATTTTTAGTGTATTGGGAAATCCATCTTGTAAAGCCTGATGTTGCTTTTTCTGTATGTCTGAAGGTAGGTAAAATTGCAATTTGATCCATTAGACCCAAGTGTGGGGTTTAAAAAGCAATGGGATGGCTTAGATGAGGGTAACTTCTGCAAGTACCTCCTCTCAGCACCTGGGTAGGAAGCAGCAAAGCAAATTTGATGGATATATGTGGAATGTGAATCCCTTGAAAGTCTGTGACAGGAACTGGTGCTCCTTCTATAATTTTGGCAATCACTCTTAGGCACTAGCAAAAAGAATGCCAAAAACCAGCCTGTATTGTACATTCATATCTAAACAACCTTGCTTATGGGAGAAAATTAGCAGAAATAGTATGTTTCATTCAAGGATTTCAGTGTTTTACAAACATTCACCACATTCTTACTTCCCCATAGAGAAAGAATTAAAAATGAGCTTTTACATTGGTAAGCAGAGGAACTGATAGCTTAATGGTCAAAATGCAGCCCTCTTGAGACTGGCATGCTATAATGAAGAATGGAGAGATGCAAGATCCCTTTCTCACACTGTCTGAAGCTGCTAAGCTTAAGATAGAGCACTGCTATCAGTAGTAAATGCTCCAAGAATTGCCTCTCTGACTATGCTAAGCATCTGGGATGCAGCAAACACAGAAGCACCTGTTGAAACAGTGAAGGAAATAGTTTTAAGTGCCTTCTACCATCCCACCCACCTGCAATGTTCCTGAGGATTTTTAGCTTATGCATCTACTTTAGCCCTTCTGCATTAGCTTTTTCCTCCTCCCATTGCCCCCCACCGGAGCTTCATCAGCTCAAAGACCAAGTTTAACCCTGGATGACTTACCTAGTAGGTCAAAGCAAACCAGTATCTGAGGTGAAAATAAGCCCAGTAGAGCTGAAGACTTCCAGTTAAATACTTGCTCTTGTTCTAAGTATTAGATCACAGCCCAAGCATTAACTAAGGTAAAATCCTTTCCAGAGCTGCTGATTCAGGGTTGCATAAGTGACAGAAATATAGGAGGTATCAAAAGCATAGTCTGTATGTTTTCCAACAAAAATATCCAGAAACGTTATTTTACACAGAAAGCAATATCACAAGTGCTGGAGGATCTTTATGATTCGTTGCTATCTTCCACCGAATTTAATTCAAGGTATTGTGGGCATGGACAATTACTTCAAAGTCAGTTCTTCATACCATTCATCTCTGTCTCCAGTGCACTCACTGCGTGTCATTTTCTCTTGCCATTCTTATACCTCCAGCATGCCTGATGGAAGTTGTCTGTGGTTTGTAATGCAAACCAAATGTTCCTTCTCTGTTTCTTTTTTT